>JAWDJV010000531.1:0-14064 GCA_033119285.1 Teratosphaeriaceae sp. CCFEE 6253
TCGAGCTTGCTAGCGAAGACGCGGCATTACGCGGAGCCTAGACGAACGTACTAACGGCAAGGCTTCGGGGCGTCCTTGCCTTCGTCCGTCTCTATAATCCAACTAGCTTAGTCAAACTTGCGAATAGCCGCTAACTTCGCCTTCTCTCTAGCCGTACCCGCAACCTCTACCACCTCGTCCTTTATCTTCTACTACGACTCTACCGAGTAGGCCTACTAGATCTTATTGTCCTCGTTTACGGTCTCCGGCCTACGGAGCGTGTCGAGGCTATAGCGAGTTAGCTACTAGTTATCTAAAACTACTCGCACCTGCTTACTAGTTGCTTATACGCTCTTAGATCGAGGCCGTCATAGCTATAGCTACTACTAAGTATCCTTAAGGCTATCGGTACTACTACGGCGAGGAGGGCGCTATAGGTACTTTACTCTAATAATTAAAGGGGGGCAAGGGTAGTAGTATATAAGGGTAATAGGTGTTATTATGCCGTATAACAATAGTATAGTAAAGGTAGTATAACATTACAAGGTAAATTAACAAGTAAAGTTAATTAGTAGCTAGCTCGCACGTAAATAGCTACTATTAACACCTGCTTAGCATATAAGAGTGATTAGATAGCTTAGTATTCGTACGTTTGTACGCGAGTTCGCCGCGAGTTACTTAGCGAGTAGCGGCGAGCGTATCTACAAAGAGGGGGAGGGGGTAGGGCGGTAGGAGCGGTAGTGCCGACGGTGATTCACGCTCAACCGACTACTCGCGGTGCACTCGCGCTGGCCTAGATTCTAGCTCTGGTAATTTCACTTCGGTGATATTGATTCGAGCCCAAGGTACCAATGGCCAACGGTCGTTTCGACGTTCCCGGGTTGACGCGGGACCTGGTTTGGGAAGTTGCCGAGGTGCGCCGCACGCAGGTCCGTGATGCGGGCGGGCAGTAGTGACGTGTGTCTCCTGCGACCTCACTCGGTATGTGACTCCCACGCCGGGGAGGTGTGGGCGGCCGTGGCTGGGATGCACGATGGAGCGCGATGGGTGTGCCGTGTGCGGGAGACCGCCGTGTGTGCGGCAGTGTTCCAGGTCAACCGGCCTTGCCCTCCACAGCCAGGCCATGTCCTTGTATCGGCCCCCACCAACGGACCACACCTACGGAGATCCAACGCCATAACCGTGGCCGCCACTTGGATCAGTCGTCACCTTTGAACAGGCATACACCGCCGCAGTGATGGGTGCCGCTCCCAGTGCGCTCCCAGGCCATGACTTGGCGTCTGCAACGGACATCCATGGCGACGACTTCCCCTCCGGCGCAAGCTTCTACCTACTGAATGGCGCCTCGGGCTACACGGACTGTCTCGCCATCGACCCGAATGGCCAGGCGAAGCTCAAGACCATCCGCGATTCGCCCGATCGCAAATGGCTCGTCGAGTACGCCTGGGGCGATCGGCGCAAAGTCGCACTGAAGAACGTGGGCTCCAAGACCTGGTTGATGCCCAAAGACGCCACGTACGGGAGCAAGACCAGTATGTATGGTGGGCAGATCTACTGGTACGTCTACAAGACGGAAGACTCGAATTCCTTCTGGCTGAGTACGACGCGCTTCCCGGATTGCTTCCTGTGCTGCTTGGACGACCCGGCTACGCCTGGTACCGATGTTGTCAACCTGACGAACAAGCATGGCGCTGGTGCAGGCAAGGGACCGGATCTGTTCGAGGGTATGAAAGCCGAGCTCAGCTGGCGACTGGAGTGGACTCCGGAGTACGAGAAGCAGAGGGAGGCGACGCCCGAGGGCAAAGCAGCGATTGAGAAGCGCAAAGCTCAATCGAAGCCTGCGACGGAGGAGGAGAGTAAAGTGTGTTGTGAGAGTTGTGGCGAGAAGTGCAAGATGTACCAGGAAGCATTCGCTGAAGTTGAAGAATTCAAGGGCCAGTACGGCGACTGCAAAGCCGCCATGGCGGAGGTCAGCGAGCAGCGGGCCGCGATGGACAAGACGGCCGAAGACCAGAAGGAAGGGCAGACTGCGCTGAACGAGCAGGTCGAGGCTTACTCCGCGCGAGAAGCCGAGGCGCACAAGCACGCCGACGCCCTGGCGGAGCGCGAGAGCGCGCTCGTGAAGAAGGAGGACGCGATGAAGCAGCAGGAGCTGTCTCTGCAGCAAAAGGACCAGGACCTCGATGCCCGACAGCAAGCCGTCATCGCGGATGAGAAGGACTCGAAGGCTACGCGCGTAGACAAGGAGACCGCTCGCAAGCGGCGCGAGGAAGGGGCCGCGCATACGCACGAGATGCAGCGCAAGCACGAGGAGATGCGGAAGCAGCGGCAGGACGAGCAGGCCAAGATTGCCAAGTTCAAGGCGGAGAATGCCGTCCTGCACAAGAAACTCCAGGACCTCCAGGACGAGCAGGCGAAGCATGCCAAACACGCCGACAAGGGCGGCTATCCGGGCTCGTCCGGCGTGGACTTTGAGAAGGTGAAGTTGCAGGCCGATCTGGACTATGCGCGCGAGATGCTCGCGCAGCAGCAGCAGCGATCGGCGGAGGTGCCGTCGTCCCCAGCTCCAGCCCCGGCTGCAGCGAGCGCGGCCCCGCAGGGTTTCCGTCGCAGCCCGCCGGACGCCCGGATGCCGGCCTTTGGACTCTCGCCGCCCTCGAGCAGGATGCCGGCGAAGGCGGTGGCGTTCAAGATTGCGCCGCCGCAGCGGGTCGTGCCTGCGCAGGTCATTGAGCAGAAGGGGATCCCGACGAGTCTGTCCCCACCTGCGAAGCGGCAGGTGGCTAAGTGGTAGGAACATCCAGGTCATGGAAGCCGAAGTGATGAAGAATCCATCTAGATGAGTGTGCATGAACACGTAAGGTCCAAAGTGCTATCATGTTGTAATTCTTAGTGACTGTCCTCGGTTCCATGCATCACGTGCTGTGACGTTGACGCTCAAGCTCGAAGCAAGGCAAGGAAGGTCTAAAAGCTACATGTATGTACAGCTACCTGTACAGCTACATGTCCCAAGATTGAGCCGATAGTCTGAATTCGTCCAGTACCGCTGGTGTGGTACAAGGGGAAGCAGGATGGCGGACCTCAACTGCTACATCACGACCTTCAACGCCGGCCGCAAGTACATCGACGTCGACTACTTCGCCGCGCACCTCTTCAACGGCCTCCAGACCAAGACCCCGCCGGACCTCGTCGTGCTCTGCCTGCAGGAGATCGCGCCGCTGGGCTACAGCTTCCTGGGGGGCGCGCTCCTCACGCCCTACGTCGCGCGCTTCACCGACGCGATCTCGCTCGCGGCTGCACGGGAGCTGTCCGGCGATGGCCTCGAGCGGGACTACGTGTCGGTGATGACGAGGTTCGTCGGCATGACGTTGATCATGGTCTTCGCCAAGCACCACCTCTCGCATCGGATACGGTGGGTGCAGACGGGCGGGGTCGGGGTCGGGCAATGGTTCGCGATGGGGAATAAAGGTGCGGTGGGCGTGCGGGTCGGTGTGCATACGGACGGCAGGGCGGATGAGACGGTGCTCACGTTCGTCTCGGCACATCTCGCCCCGTTTGAGAAGGACTGGCAGAGGAGGAATGAGGATTGGCAGAGCATCTGCGAGGGCCTGGTGTTTGAGAAAGTGGGCGGTGGGGAGAGCGCGAGGAGACCGACAGGAGACGGCCAGTCGGAGCGCCAACCTCTACTCTCGAGCGATGGAGCGGACGATGGCGCCGCAGGCGACGCAAGCATCTTCCACCCACCCTCGCACATGTTCTTCGCCGGCGACCTCAACTACCGGACCTCGGACTCCTCCCCCCAACCCGATGCCTTCGACACGTGGCCGCAGCCGGTCGATAGCGACGCCGACCCCCGCCACCTCAGCCACTTCCTCCCCAAAGACCAACTCACGCGCGAGCGCAAGTCAGGCTCGACCCTGCACCTCCTGGCCGAACACGCCATCGACTTCCCACCGACCTACAAGTACTCCACCGCCGCGCAGAAGCACGCGCTCGCGTCCAGCGTGGTGGCGGCCCAGCATAAGCTGAGCGATGGCCGCGTGGTCGAGCGGATGGAGAGCCGGACGCCGGTGGAGGAGGTCTGGCTCTGGGCCAAGCACCGCACGCCGTCGTGGTGCGATCGCGTGCTATTCCTCGAGGCTGCGCAGCCAAAGGTGGAGGCTTACACCGCGCTGCCTGTGCAGCCGACGAGCGATCACAGGCCCGTGGTATTGTCCTGCTCCTTGCCTTCCAGGCCAGTGACTGCGCAGCTGGAGCCGCCATTCGAGATCAGGAAGGGCTGGCGGGAGCGGAGGGCAGTCGCGAGGCGGTACGAGTTCGTCGTCGGTCTTGTGGCGTACCTGGGCTGGACATGGGAGGGCGAAGCGCTGGTGCTGGGCACGATTGTGGGTGTCGTCGGTGGAATCCTAGTCTTGCGGGCATTAATCGGCTCAGGCTTCTGATTACCTCCGATACAATGGTCGGATGCTCAACTGAATTACGACATTATACAACATGATATTCCTGCTCCCAAGCACCCTGCAATGCATCGCATACGCCTAGAAGCGGAGCGGATCAAGCGAATCCGTCACAGAAACGCTTCCGACCGCAGCGTCACCCTCCCGTGCCTCCGTATATATCTTGCGCCCCCATCACCTACAAAAAACCCTTGCTCAAGCTGCTCTTTCGCGCCGGGACCTCGATCTTCACGTCGCCGTTCAGGCTCGGCAGACCGATCGAGCTTCCTCTTCGACTGCCACCGCCGTTATCGCTCAACGCGGCTAGTGTCCCGCTCCGCCTCACGCTCGCCTCGCGTTCGCGACTCACCGCGCGCACGGTGTCGAGCTCGCGCTCGAGTCGCAATGTCTTCTCCCTCTCTTCACGGAGCTCGCGCTCGGATCGCTTGGCGGAGAGCTGCGCCGTGGAGTCGGATGCTTGGAGCTCCTCGATGTTCTCCAGTAGGCTGGAGATCTTGTCGCGGGAGCGGCGGAGCTCGTCGTCCATGTGCTGGACGGACTTGTCGCGCCGCTCGATCTGCGACTGCAGGTCCTTGACTGTGCGGTCGACCTTCCGGACGCCACGGGCTTCGGTCGTGCGGGTGCGTTCGATGTCTTCTAGGTGGGATTCGAGCTGTAAGATTCTGTCAGTATGAATCGAATCAGAGGTGCGACTCAATCACGCTCACCTCCTGTATGCGACCGTGCAGGAAGCGGACGTCCTGGCTTCCGCTCGAGTAGCCCTTGGTCTCCAGATCGATGCACCGCAGCTGCAGGTCCTTGACCGACTTCTCCAAGCCGGCCTTCTCCTTGTGCAGCTGCACGCTCGTCTCGCGCGCGTTGGCGATGTCTTTGTGGATCTCCTGCACCAGACCATCCGCCCGGCGCATCTTGCCCACCGCGGCGGCCGAGATGTCCTCCTGGTGTGCTAGCCGGGACTTGAGCTCGAGCACCTCGCGGTCTAGAGACGCGGCGTTGCGCTTTGAAGGCGAGCCATTGTGGGAGAGATCCTCAAGACGATCCGCGGCCTCCTGCATCCGCACCTCCAGGCCCTTCTTCTCTCTGACGAGCATGTCACGCTCCGCGGCGACATCATCGACATTCGACCGCAGTGTACGCACTTGACCCAGTAGGTCGACGACCTTGCTCTGCGCGTCGTTGTGCGCAGTGACTGCATCGTCCCGGGAGTCCGACAAACCTTGGAGCGCAACCTCGAGCCGAGACTTCTCCTTCGCCCACGTAGAGCTATTCAACACTTCATCGTCCCACTTGTTGCGAAGCTCTTCTAGCTCATCCCGCAGGCGACCATGCTCGCCGCGCGCATGCACAACGTTATCCCGCTCGACCTCCAGCTCATTATTGAGCGAAGCAAGCTCGGTCTGGTACTTCTTCCGAGTCTGCTCCACGGACGACTCCTTATCCTCGATGTCCATAGCACGCTGGCTGCGGTAGTCCTCCAGCTCGTTCTGCAGCCGCTTCTTGGCTTGCGTAGTGCTGTCCAAGTCGGTTGAGAGGTCCTCCAGCTTCTCCTCGTACTGCTGCGTCTGCCTCTGCAGGTCCTCGACCAGCTGGTCCATCTGCTTGCGCTCCGACATGATGGTCGCGCACGTCTCCTCGGCCTCCTTCGCCTGCGACTTGGCGAATTGCTCGGCTCGTGAGGCCTTGAGTATAGCAATCTCCGCCTGTTCCAGGCGCTCGAAGTAATCATCGGCGCGAGCTTTGTACAGATTGAGACTTGACGAGACATCGATCAGCTTGGATGCCTCGGTGTCCAGCCGGATTTGCATGTCGGAGAACTCCTGCAGCAGCTGCGCGTGATTCGCCGCCTCTCGTTCGCGCTCATAGAGCACGTCTGCCAATTCGGAGTTCGCATCTCGAAGCTCGACTTCCACGGACGTCTTGGCCTGCTTGGTATCATCGAACGTTGCCTTCGCATCAGCAAGCTCAGCGATGGCCGCGTTGTGAGAAGTGAGCAATGAGCGCCGGGACTGCTCTTGCGAGTTGATCAAGTCGTACAGCTCCTCATGGCTCTTCGTTTGCACCTCCTTGAGCGACAGCTGGCCCGACCGGAGACTTTGCTCCAGCACCGACACCTTCTTCGCCGAGTCATCCAGCATATCATGCAAGCGGAAGTTCTCCCGTTCCAGCTTCTGCACGCGGCGGACCGACGGGCTGTCCTCTTGCCAGCCACCCTTGCTGGGACTACGCTCCACCTGGGCCTGCAGATGCCTGTTGCGCATCTCGGACATCTGCAGCTGGTTCTGCACCAGCTCCAGCTCGGCTGCGAGATCCATCCGGTTGTTGTACGTCACCGTATCGACTGTCTTGTCCGAACGAGCAGAGTCCGTGCTTGCCTTGCTGATATGTCTCTGATTTGTCGGCGTGCCATTCACCGGCGTAGGCGCAAAAGGCTTGCGCTGCTCACTCCATTCGCGGCGGACGTTGGCGGGCGAGGACCGGGCGTTGACCTGGCTTGCGTTCATCTCTTCCAGCAAGGCGCGCTTGGAGCTCTGGTGTCGGTAATCATTTTCTTGCATGTCCTCTTGGTGGTGCGTACGCAGCTCATCGACCTGCGCTTCGGCCCGGGAGATACGGTCAGTTGCAAGGCGGAGCGCGTGCTCGGATGCCTCCAGCTTCTGTGCGAGGTCAATTGTCCTAGTCAGGTCTGGCGTTGTCCCGTCCATGTTCGATGGCGAACGGACGTGGTCTGGATCGAAGATCTTCTGCAGCAAGCGAAGGTGCTCATGCGCCTCACTCAGCTCCTGGTGGGCATTGTCGAGCGCGGACTGCACGGTCCTGGTGTTCTGCTGGGCCTGCGTTCGCAGCTGGCGCTCGGTCTCAAGCTTCCTGTTCGACTCGGCCAGCTGAAGGTTGAGCGTGGAAGACTGCTGCTCAGCGTTGCGCGTGGTCTTGTGCTCGCGATCGATCTCGTGGTTGACGTCTTCCAGGCCCAGCGTCAATTTCTCCTTCTGCTTCTCAAGCGAAGTGATGGAGAGCTGAGCATCGTTGAGTTGCCGCTGCAGCTTCTTCACCTCCTCATCCGATTGTGCTTTACCCTGCGCAAGCTGCGTGACCCTCGAGCGCTGAGTATCGCTTGCCTTCGAATTGGACCGTGCAATATCCAGGTTTTTCTGCTGGACCTTGTTCAGGAGGGCGCGGTTATCATTCTCGGATGCCGTCAGACGCCCCTTGATGGTCACCAGCTCCCTCTCCAACCGCTGCTTGTCCTGGTCATGATGCAGCTTGAAGTTCTCCGAGTCGCCGATCAACCTCTTGAGCTTCTGAACATCGCCAGCCATTTGGGCCTTGTCGGCCTCGAGCCCAGCGACCTGCTGAGTCCTGGCGTCAAGCTCGCGGCGCGTCACAGCGTGTCGCTCGTTCGCCTGCTTCGTGACGTTCCGCTCGACCTGCGTCTCGCACTCCAGCTTCGCTTCTTGCAGCTCAATGAACTTCTTCCGCAAGCCCTGCAGCTCACTCTGGTACTCCTTGCGCTCCTTCTCCGCTGCGTCCTTGGAGTTGGTCGCACGGCGGGTAAGGTCAGACTGGACGTACATTTCCTTCTCGATCGTGACCTTGGAATCATTCAGCGCATCGAACTCCCGCCTGACATTCTCCATCTCGGCGTCCGCGATCCGCTTCACATCGTCACGGGATTGTCTCTCACGACTGAGATCCGTCTGAGTCTGGAAGAGCTCGCCCTTGACGTCGTGCAGCTGCGACTCCAACATCTCCACTTGGGCGTTCGCGGAAGTCTGCTCCTCGAGTGCGCGCTTGGCATCGCTCGCTTCCCGCTCGAGCTGCGCCATCTGTGTCCTCATGGCCTCCATCTCTGCCTGGACCTGCCGCAGTCGGCTCTGGACGCTATCATGCTTGGTAGAGAGCGCGTATTTGTCGTCTTCAAAACGCTTCCGATCGTCCTGGAAACGCTTCATATCCGTCTTCATGATCGCGAGCTCGCTGTCCTTGTAGCGGATGACGTCCTCGAAGCTGGCAGACGTGGTCGAGAGGTCGGTCATCTGCTGGCGAATGGAGCGATTCTCATCAAGCAGCTCTCGTACTTGCTTCTTCGAGCCTTGCAAGTCCCTCGTGGCGTTCGCCAGCTTGACGTCCAACTCGTTGTCGTTCGCAAGCAGCTTCGCCTCAAGGTCCTGCATCTTGCGGTCTTTGAGGCTGACCTGGCTCTGCAGCATGCGGATCTGCGACTGCAAGCTCTCTTCCTGCTCGCTCGTCAGACTCCGCGTCCGCTCCAGCTCCTGTAGATGCGCATCAAGCTCGGCAATACGGTCCATCAGATCGTGCTTCTCGGCCTCGAGCCGCTCGATGATCATTCCAGCCTGCTCCAGCTGTGTCCTCCTCTCCCCGACCTCTTCCTCGGCAATCTTCCTCGCAGCGATCAATTCGTCCACCTGGCCCTCGAGCTCTTCCTGCTCCTGCCGCGCGACCTGCAGATCTTCCTCGAGCGCCGCCTCCTTCTCCTGCAGTCTGCGGAAGATCTCCTCCTTATCAATCGCCAGCGCCCGCTCGCTCTCCAGCACCTGCTGCACCCTCTCCCGCTCCATCTCGACCCTTCTCCGCTCCTCTTCGACCTTCACCCGCTGCTCCTCCTCCAGCCGCATCTTCTCCTGCAGCGCCCGAATCTCCTCTTCCCTTTTCTTGACCTCGTTACTCTGCCTCGTCGCACCCAATAAAGGCCGCATCTGCACAAAAAGCCGCCACCAAGGATTCGCCTGCATCGCAGCATACACCTGGAAATTCCTTCCAATAATCCTCGCCGCCTCCGCACGATGCTGTTGCTTCCGGAACAAACGTCTCTGCGCGAAGCCGCGCGCAATGCACTGGAAGCGCTCGACGATCTCCCGAATGAGCTTGTCGCGCGCCTCCTCCAGCTCAGCCAACACGCCAGCGCGGAAGAAGACCTTGGTAAGGCCGACCCGGTACCAGCTGCGGTCTAGATTGAGCTTCTCGAGCATCGTCTTGCAGGCTTCTTGTCCCTCCAGCATGCTGCTGCGAGGCAGGCGTGGGCAGAGGACTTCGTATCGGGCCCGGAACTCCGCGAAGGGGAGGCGATTGGGAAAGCCGGTCCGCGCGATGCGTATGCCCTCCAAAACACCGTTGCAGCGGAGCTGGTCAAGGACTAGAGGGGCGCCGAACTGCTTGGGTCGCTTCTTGTGATTGGGCAGGATGCATCGGACGAAGTGCGGGTGCGTGCTATGCAGCTGGTTCATGAGCGTTGAGAGCTGCTCCTTGTGCCTTTGTGCCACGGTCCGGAACAGACCCTTCTTCACTCGACTCCTCGTGGCACCCTCACCTGCAGCATCCTCGGGGTCCAGGCAGTCGGAGAAGAGAGTGGCAACGTGCTTGTTGCTGGACTCAGCCAGAAGCCTCGTGATGTTGTCATTCATCGGATCCTTGTTCTTCTCCAGCCACCCCTCGGTCTCATACTCGACCTCCGCCGCATAATGCGTGAGCGTGAATCCCTGCTTCAGCAAGCCCCTTTTGTACTTCGGCGTTTTGCGGTCCCAAAGCCCATTCAGCTTCTCCGTGAAACTCTTGTCCGTCGCCTTGGGCATTACCGAGTCCTCATCCAAACAGGAGAAAATCCCGATCGGATTCGTGACCTCAATCAGGTCAATCGTCGGCTGCAGATCCCGGCCGAAATCAATGAACTTCCACTCGATCTGCTCGCGCGCATACTCCTCCTGCTCGAGGACGAACATGTGATGGTTGAAGAACTGCTGCAGCTTCTCGTTTGTGTAGTTGATGCACAGCTGCTCGAAGCTGTTCTGCTCGAAGATCTCGAAGCCCGCGATGTCAAGGACGCCGATGAAGCACGTGTCGTCCGAGTACGCGCCCGAGGACGTGCGGTCGAGCTGCGTGTTGATGCGCGTGACGAGGTCGCCGAAGCTGCGCTCGTAGATGCCCTTGGCGAGCGCGTCGATGGCGAGGCGGGCCTGCTCGGGCGTCTGCACCTTCTCGACCCATTCTTGACCGGCTCGGACGCGAGGATGGAGGAGCGCTTTGACGAAGGCGTCCGGGTTGATCCCGAGGAGTTGACACGCACTCCTTACCGAGCCCTCGGAGTCTGGTGCTAGAGATGCCTGATCTGCGCGCAGGCTCTCCTTCTTGACCGTGATGTTGCCCAGATGCAGCAGTGCGGCAATGGTCTGCAGGATGGCTCTCTGCTCCTTGTCCGAGAAGTTCATGATGTGGAACGCCTCAAGGAGAGCGTTCCACTCGTCCAGGTCCGAAACGCCGTTGATCGTCTCGTTCCCGTGTCGGGTGTACTCGAAGTCCTCCACCTCCAAATCATCCAGGAGGAAGTCTCTTTGCATCGTCTTGTCCGCACCTCGTAGCAGCTGGTAGAAAACGTGATAATTGCGCTCATTGCCGCTCAAATGCACTACCCTGCTTTTCTCCAATAGGTACCAGTCGATGACTGCGCCCGCGATCTGGCCAGATCTGGCAAATTGTATTCGAATGAACTTGCCGAACCGAGACGAATTATTATTCCGCACCGTCTGCGCGTTGCCGAACGCCTCCAGGATCGGATTGGCGCGCAGAATCTGCTCGGACAGGTTCGACAGCTGCTGTCGGCCGCCTGTCTTCGTGCGAGGCGTATCCGACGTCGCCACGGCTGCTAGGTACTGAATGACCTTCTTCGTATTCTCCGTCTTGCCCGCGCCCGACTCTCCGGTGACCAGAATTGACTGATTGGTGCCCTCATCCACCATGTTCCGGAAGGCCTCGTCCGCCATGGCGAAGATGTGCGGCTTGGTATCGTCCCGGCTGCGTCCGCGATACATGGCCATATGATCTCGTCCATATATCGGCAGTGGCGCATACGGGTTCACCGTGACCAAGAACAAGCCCGAATAGGTGTATATCAGATCCGCCTGATATCGCTGCTGCAGGTTGTACACCACGCTCGCCTCATTCAGGTGCGTCAGCTCCGCCATATCGTCCGCTTTGTCGAATTTCGCCGGATTGACCTTGTCCACGCTGTCGGCCGGCACATCGCGCTGGCTGCCATCGTCGCACTGGACCTTCAGCATCTCGTCAGGCAGCTCTTCCACCACCCAGCCGCGCACAAACGCCACGCCCGTGTCGCGCACCCAGACGTAGCGCTTCCCGGAGAAGTCATTCTCGCCTTCTATGCCGCGAACGCGCTCTTCCGCTCCGTCTCCTCCTTCCTCTTTGATGAACTGCGGCGCAAACGTGCCGACGGGTGTGCTGCTCCGGACTGAGCCGGTGCGCTTCAAATCTGTCATCCGCAGATCGGAGAGCGACTGATTGCGCACGTGGCCGACTGGCATCGCGGGTGGAATTGGCGATTGCATGATGCTCGATTTGGACCGCGCATGTCCCGGCGGGGGTCCTGGCGACGGTGTGTCCTCTTTGCTGTCGCGACCGAGCTGGTTGTTGCGCCATCGAGGGCCGCTCTGTGCCTGGAGGCTCATGTCTATCGTCTCCAGCGCGTAGTATTGACGCGCATCTGCTGAAGTGTCGTCAAGAAGCCATTGGCCGGTCCAGCATTAGTTCCAGCGATCCAACGAGCGGCGAATTACCTCTATATACAATTCCGGATCCCAGGCCGCGGACAGAATGACAGATTGTGCGTGTCGAACTCGTCGTTGCTTCCTCGTCTTCTGTTTCCCCAAAGTAAACAATCGAAAGCTTGACCGCGGGGCTAACTCGGGAACACGCGCTGGCACGTGCGCGCCAACCACTCCCGAGCTCCGCAAGTACATGTACACATGCATTTGAACATTGGTTCTTCTTCCATGAAGAGCAAATTAATTCGCGACGGCGCGTATTTGGACTCCCGCGACACGATCCTGGGGGCTTGCAGATACGTGACTGGCACTCCGAAGCCCCACCTGAACGCGGTTCCGCTCAATAGAAGCGGCGTCCAACTTGACGCGCTAAACGGCAAAGGAAACAGCGGCCTCGTGAGCGACCGAGTTCTGTCCACCTCGTCACTTCTCTTCATCATGCGGCGTGTCTTCTGTTGCTGACAGCGTCGCCAACATCACGCCGAGCATGGCGCAAAATAATCCATTCCGCGCCGGCCCCCAGCAGCCTGCTCCGATGCCTCCACAACACACACAACAACAACCTCCCCCAACCTACCCCATGCCGAGTCAGAATGCGCCGGCGCCGCCGCTGGCACCAGGACAGCCGGCGGGGCTGCCAGCCAACTTGCTAGACCTGGTGAAGAATCTTCCACCAGAGCAACTGCTGGCAATCGTGCAAGCCGTGCAGAACGGCCAACTTGCCCTGCCTCAAGCGCAGGCACCACAAGCTGCGCCACAAATCGTTGCTGCAGTGCCAGCCCCATTACCTTATCCTGGTGCGCACGCTACGCCAGCTGTCATCAATGGTGTTGCACATCAGCATGATGTGGATATGGACAGGGAAGACGGCGAGCTGGAAGAAGGCGAGGAGACGAACGCTGGCAACACGTGCGAGTTCCTGCGTCCGCCACCCAGCGGGCCGCGGACACGGCAAGCACGTACTCGGGCAGATCGTCGCACTCCGGTGCAGACTTCGCCGACAGTAAGTAGAGCGCCGAACGGACAGCAGAACGGAAGGTTAGAAGTGTCATCAGCACCAAATGCGAACGGCGCCGGCTTCGACAGCAACAGGCTTGACGCCGGAGCTGCTGCCCGTAAATTCGTGCTCCAGATGTACGAGGCTGGGTATACGTTCGAGCAGCTTGCCAAGGAGATACCGAACAGGAATGCTCTAGCGCGCATGTGGAATACTCTGAGCCTACCGATGCCCGCGGACAGCGCTTCGGCTAAGATGAATGGCATGGCGGCAGTTTTGCCGCAAGCCGAAGCATTGCCGGATGCATCAGCAAAGCAAGCGCCACAAGGCCGATTGGCAACGCAGGTTGACGGTGCGGCACCGGACGTTGCAGGAACCCAGGCGGCATCACACGCCAAGCCCGCCGCTCGTGCTCCAGCGAAGCCCACCTCAAGCAGAGAGGAGTACCTCGCCAAGTTGCAGGCCGCGAAGAACGCGAAAGGTAAAGCACCTGCTACACTGGTGCAAGTCTCCAAGTTTGTTGAGAGAATAGCTGCTGTGGCGCCTACCATCACCGCACATGCGCCCGTCCCATCGATCCCACAACAGCGCGCAATCACACCTGCTGCACAACAGTCGACGGCCCAGCCTACCCCAAGCAAGCTTGACATGAAGAACGAGCTGCTAAGGCAGAAGCTAGAAGCGCTGAAAGCCGCACAAGCTGCCAGTAAAGCTGCGCAAGCTGCACAAGCTGCTAAGGCAGCACAAGGCCCGAGCATTGATCTCACAGGCTCTTCGAGCCCAAATTCTATGAAAACAGCCAGTGGACCAAGGCCAGCGCAGCACCCAGCCGCAGTCAGCGCGACTCCTATTGCTAACAGTAACGTCGCGGCCAGCTCGGCTACCTTTGGCGCTCGCCCAAACGTCTTGACCGCTCAGCCGTCCGCCATGCAGCACCCACCACCAATACAGCAGCCGATCCAGCCGCCGCCACCACCTATGCAGACTTCGTTCTTCTCACCTCCGCCTCCGACGCCTGGCCGACCATACAGCGCTCTGCCGGGTCTTAGTCTGCCTGGCC
>JAWDJV010000532.1:0-14039 GCA_033119285.1 Teratosphaeriaceae sp. CCFEE 6253
GCTCTCGGCTGGGCGGCACCTGTCGAGGCCCCGGCGGCCAGATCTGCTGGTCCAGCGGCGCCTTGATGTCATGCTCGTGCACGAAGAGGACGAGCTCGGTGACATTACCGTACTCGCCACGTGCGTCGCGCGGGACGTGCTTGGCCTTGTATTCGGGCGTACCCTGGATGCGAGGGAGAAGCGTTTCCGGCGCCGTTGGCAGAGAGGCGTGGGCGCGGTGTCGCTTGAACAGAGCCCTGAAGCTGGGCTTGATGCGGATTCTGCGCGGGAGCTGAGGCTGGTCCTGCACTTCGGCGGGCTTGGGGGCTTTTGGCTCGGCGATCTTCCGTGCCGCTTTGTCGACCCAGGAGTCCGCAGTGCGGGTACTCGTCCGGTGTCCAAGTACCCCCTTGGAGGATCCTGACGAGTGCTGCGGGGATGCCGACGAGGAGGGAGGCCCACCACCAGACGTCTGCCATTGGAGTGAGTCTGAGCGTGGCAGCCAAGTCCCCTGCGTCGCCTCGGCCGTGCTACCGATAGCGGAGGAGGACGTTATGTCAGCGACTGTGCGCATGCGTGCTGCGCTGATCCGTTGTGCTGCAGGCTTGCCAACATTCTGTTGTAGATGCTGCTGCGTCGGCATTGTGCGAGCTTCGCTGTCCATCGTCGAAGGTATCGTGGTTGGAGTGATGTGATTTGGGCCCCCATGCTCCAAATCCGCGAGCTTGGGCAGGCCCGAATCCCTCTTCCTGACGCTCAAGGGTGGTGGCCAGTACGACTCCTCTCCAGCGGTGATAACAGACTTGTCTGACGGCATCCTGCCATCATGCAAGCGCATGCGCAATGCGCTATACCTGTTGTCGCCCCCATCCCCATTGGCAGATCTGCCTCGCGGCGGAGCCTCAAAGATGCACTCGGCTGGTGTGACGGCGGGCACGGTACAAGTGCCGTGCTTGACCGCGCCATAGTGATCGAAGCCAGTCTCCCTGAGGTTCTGCAGGAGCAAGTGCACATGGGAGGCCTCGAGAGTGAACTCCAAGCCCTTCGGCGTATACGAAGTCCGACCGTCATTGCGCAAGCGTTCTAGGCAGTCGTCGAAGCACACCACGGCCTTGTGGGGGTCTCCCAGCTCCCACTCGACGAGGCCCAGGAGGCAGTACGTCAACGCGTAGCTGTTGTAGTATTCCGCAACGGCTTTGAGCGTCTGCCTGCCCTCCGTGAGATCGCCAAGCCTGGCTTGGATCATGGCCACATTGAGTGCGCACTGTACCGAGGGCTCGCCTTCCAGACTGTTGGCGAGATCGCGAAAGGCGTCCATGGCACTCTGCCACTCATACCCATGGTATAGCAGGGCCGCGTGCTCCCAGATGTCGATGTAATTGTCAGCCAGCTCGCTATACATTGGCATGTTGGCTGAGAAGACACTCGCTACTTCTGAGCGAGCTTTTGGCTTGGGTGCAAATGCTGGATGCATCGCAATTGATCTCCAAAGCTGCGATGGACTCGATGGAGTAGCGTACCTTTGAGATACGAGACAACCAATTCGGGGAGGCCCATGATACTTGACCCATGGTGGGTTGCATTGACTGGATGCCGGCCATCATCGGCATGATGGTACGCTCGGTCGCAGTCAATGGCGGTGCTATCTGCAGCCCGTGAAGCGCATCGCCGTGTAGTCCAGGAGAAAGACCCTGCCGCTCTCTCTCACCAAACCAGAAACGGGACCGCCTGGACAAGGAGCCATAGCAGGCCACACCGTCTAGCAATGGCGTGCATTCATTGTATGTCGCGGGACTGCTACCTTCAGGGCAAGGCGCTCGAACACCTTATCGACTATCATCGGCAAGCTTGACAGTGCATCTACGCGGCACCGTGGCGAACACGAGCAACTCGTGCTGCGACATACCGGGTCCCTCATGGACCTCAACGACCAGAGAGAAATGCTGCAGCACCTTCTGGACAGCCTGCCAGTCGTCCCTGAACCCAAGCCAAACGACCTGCTCCAGAGCACCGTCCAGGAAGCTGTCCAGGTACCTGAATATCAGGCTCGGCGCGCGAGGATATACAAACATTAGTGAAGAAGCGAGCCACGCTTCGGGGTGCAGAGAGTTGGTACACGGGACCCTGAGCAGGCGGTCCGGCGGGAGATGCCTGTTGACACACGGCAGTACTTCGACGCCATAGACATTGCAATCGGAGGCCAGCAGCAACAGGCTCTCCAGCAAGCCGCTGCCGCAGCCGATGGACAGGACGGTCGCGGGGTGTTGGGGCAAACGGGTCGCCAGCACGTTCAGTAGAGGCCAGGAGAGGCCGGCGCAGCAGTCTGCAAAGTAGACTGGCTGGTCGGTCAACCGGTCCAGAGGAACAGCCATGGCCGGGAATGCTGCCGGCGCGCCACCGTCGTGAGGCCGTGGGGTGTGAGTCAGATGGTCGTGTGCCATGCACGCATGACGCTTCTCATGCGCGCCTGAAACACTTGTCAGTTGACCCGACTGCGAGATTCGGTGTCGTGGCAAGAGTCTGCAGGTTGACCCGCAGTAGGAGTCTGTGGTGGTGCCTGGAGTACCTGTTGGTGGAGTGTAGTGTTGGCAGCGGGTGGCAGTGGCAGTCTGATGAACATGGCCACCTGCACGTGAGGTCCGGATCGTCGCTTCCGTGCTTGGCCGCCAGCTGGCTTCGATATGCACGGTCGTCCAAGCTCGGGATTTTCTTCGACGAGAAGCCAAGAATGCGGTTCAATGTCGTACGAGCGCTTCAAGGCGCATGATGATGCCTATCCCAAGATAGACGCTCTATCGGTTGTGTGTTACTACTGTTCTAACGTCCGAGTTCGTGTATTCGAGAGCTGCATACGGGATCAGCTCCGGCAGCACAGAGTTGATGATGAGGTGGACAATCGCTGGCCGTGATCATCACAGCAGAATCGCTCCTCAGGCTCACAATCGTTACCGCCGCGATCTGCCCCTTGACTTCCATGTGCACTTGCTCACTCGGGCATCTGCGCGATTTTCCCACGTCGTCGATCTCGGTCGGTCCGCCACGTGTGGCTCAGCCTCATCCCACCGCGGATCCCGTTGCTGCCGTAAGGCGGACGCTAGGCCCCCGTGGGTCACGTCGTGCCTCACTCCCGCCCCGGCGCTCACTGTCTGCGCAATGACACACCACCGCTCTCGGACCTGCGCTGCTGGACTCCGCTCGACGCGCTGGAGTACGCGCTCGTGCTACTTGTACGATGGACACGCGGGGCATCGCACGTCGGCGCTGATGCCTCCCGCCAGACGCAACCCTGCGATGATCGTGGGCGGGAGGCGATGCGGTGTGCTGATTCGCTGCCGTGGAACGTTCTAAGATTCCCCACGCCGGCCTTCCTGTCCACTCGTGCCCTGCTCGTACCACCCACCCGAGAAGGCCTCCGCCGCCCACGCTGGCCCACTCGCTCGAAACAGACGCGCCGCCGAGGGAGAGCTTCTGGACGTTCACTTGCTGGCTGCCGGCAGCCTCCGCGAGACGAGAACCTACCACAGACTGGCCGTCGATCGCCGGCCCACGCTGCAGACGAGACACTGCCGGCGGGTGGCTCTGTCTGTCTGATTACCATTACAGCGGCCAGCTATAAGCTATACATGCTCGACACTATGCGAAGCCCGTTTAGATCCTCACAGAAGAGCGCGCGAGCCCTCGCCGCCCATCATGCCGTGCCTTGGAAGCTGTGCTACCACGGCCACATGTACGCATCTGGTCTGCCCCGACGGCGGACATTGGCTTAGTTCTCGGCCAGGAATCTCCGGCATGTTCTGCGATCCGTTCTGGCACAGGTAGACACTTGCGGGAGGGAAAGCATGATGTCGCAATCTGCTCTGCAGGCGCCCGCGGATCTGCCAGACCTCAGCTGCGCAGGAACGCGTAGGTGTAGGCAAGACCGAAGCTACCCTCATGCACGCAGTCAGACTACTGTATGCAGATGCATGAGCTTGGATGGTGTCCGACGTGCAGATGTGGCTGAGCGCGGTGGGCGCGATCCCGCTTTTCGCCGCTATAAGGTCGCTCACACCCCGCGCCCATCGCCTGCACCGACCAACGCGACCCTCACCCCCCGACACCACCTCATTCGCCCGCCGCCACCCCTTCTCCCATTCTCGTTATCCTCGCACAAGGGCGCGCAAAGACTAATCCCATCGTTGCAACTGAGACATATCTCATCGCTATTCCCTTCGTTTCTTCATCCCGACCCTTCCAGACGCCGTCCATACATCGCACCGCTTACATCAGCCCCGTTGTCGATCAACCCACATACACATCACCATGCCGCTGCAATTATTACCAGCATCGGCGCAGGCTTTCGCGCCCCGGTCAACCCCAAACATCGTCCTCAACACAAAGGTGGAGCCCTGGTTGACGCAGACCCTGAAGCGCATCAACAAGATCAAGCGCCCGCTCAACAGCGTGCCCCAGCACTTCCGATGTCTCACAGAGACCCTGGGCGGGCCGAACGCCATCTGGACGCTGGCGTCGCTCATGCTTCCCAAGGCGCCCGACTCGGAGTTGTGCAGGGATTCCAACCCTCTGATGCAGGCCATCCACAACTACCAGATGATCCACCTCGAGGCTTACGTCGTCCACATCGACATGGTGTCGCAACATGAGGTCGCCTTCAAGCTGACCCCGGAGACCATCGAGTCGCTCGTCGACTACCACCGGGACATCTACTCCGTCGACGCATCGGCAAGTACCTGGAGCTGGCCGGAGAAGGATGCGCAAGTCAAGAAGATGCAGGAGGAGTTCTTGCAAGCCGCCAACCGGTTCGTCTTCCGGACCGGCATCCGCGCGCTGGAGGGCTTGGAGGAGGATGGTGCTGGCGAGCTGCTCGACGGTCGATCCGAGCACGTCATGAACGCCATCATGAACCTATTCCTCCCTCTCCTCCCCCCGCCACCACGGATCATCGATGTCATCCATCCGGCACCCATCCTGCCCAACATCACGGTCACCGGCAACTGGTGGGCGCCGACGCAGTCGCTGGCACCGCAGCATCCGGGCCCAGTCGACTCGTGGAGGGTCCTGCCATCGACGCCGTCGCCAACGGCAACGTCACGCAGTGACAACCAGTCGGCCACCTTCTGGCAGGACATGAACTTCAACACGGTCCAGCTGCCGTCACCGACGCCGTCGTACACCCAACCCATCTACACCTCGGCGCCCGCGGACTTCTACAGCTCGCCCGAGTGTATAACGTTGATGCCGGCACCGCTCCCAAGCATGCTGCCCAACTGCGGCGTCGACTTCGGCATGGGCATGGGAGGCTACAATGACTTCGGGTGGAGCCAAAACACCTTCGCGCCCCAGTACGCCGGTGCTGTATAGCTCGTGTCGAAAAGGTAGCGAAGACTCCACTCCGACCACGCGGTCGCTGAGCGGTCACCGACCCACACATGTCGACGTCCTGGCCCGGCTCGACACCTTGGCCCCCCGCCAAGTCCAGTACCTGAATGCGCACAGGCCACTGGACGTTGCGAAATTGCGATGTGTAATCTTACGACCTGCAATGCGATGCGATGCGGAACGATACCCGATGTTGATCATCACCACCAATACAACATCACCGGTCAGGGAACCCCAGGCATTATGGACGGCGTTTTTGCTAGCGTTCTTTCCCTTGGTGCTTGACGTCCTGGTTTAAAGCAAGCGATGTAGTCTCGGGTCTGGATATCTGAAACGCATCACTGGCGGCACGCACTGCAAGACGGAAACACGGATTTGGACCTCACGGTCTTCGGTACGGGAGGCTACATGCCAGGCGCGATGCTTCCCCGGCAGCTATTACCTTCGCTACACACACACACACACGACATCTGGCATGTCGACACACACAAGTCACCACGGTCTGCTTCTGCACCTTGCCTGGAAGCTGCTTGCGAGCCATACACTCCGGTCTTGGGGTCTGCACGGCGCTCGCGCGCCCTGTGGCACGGACAGCGGATATGGCTCGCGGGCTGATGATGAGGGCAAGGCGCACGGCGAAACGGCAACCCGTCTGAAGGACTGGTTCCTTGGATCGGTTTCCCCTCGACGATCAGCAGATGCGAGGTTTCCACGAGAACCCCGGCGTCTGGCACGCGCGGGGTCTCACCCTAATATGACTCTCTCCCATCCCTTACGACACTGACCCGGACGGACTTCACCCCCACCGGAACGACAGATTCCCGCGATCACCCCCTTCGACTCGAAGGGGACCATTTGGCACGCATCTGTGATGCGCGCCAATGGAGATGGTCGAAGCTTGTTTCCGAACGCGAGTCGGGAGGAGGTAGACTTGCTTCGAGTGGAATCTCGCCGTTTCCGATTTGGAGGTCGTCCGCACGGGGTGTCGGTTGCCGTTGACGTAGCGGAGGGGGTCGCCTTGATTGGCTGGACTCACGCTACGGGGCTGGCAGGGGATTCGGGGGGGTCAGAACCATAGTGCTCGTCCCACTATGCTCCCCACAACGGGTTTTGTGGCGGAGGGCCTCGGGGGCGCTTGATGCGTCGCCGGGGTAAGCGGATGCGGGAACACACACCTTTGACTTGCCAGGCTTTGGCGCTCAGTAGCTAGACTATGGGCGGGGCTTGTTCGGTACCTAATCCAGCCAAATCTACTTGGATGTGTCTCTGACTTCTCACGTGTTGTTGTTGTGCTCGTAGAGTTGTGCTTAGACAGTGGCACTTGGTCTGGTGTCCGTCTAGGTCAGGCTCTCGAGAGACGATGAGCCTTGAGGCCAAGGGCGTGCCAGCACCATGAACATGACGATGTCTTCGTGAATGCGGCTCATGGGAGTATATGGGGTGTTTGCCAAGCTTGACGTATCAAGCGTACCACAGCGCTGCTGCCAGCACCAGCTGCACCTGTAGCGCCCACGCAATGCGCAACGACCGTACCACACGACCCACCACCGCCCTACCGAAACGCCACGGCCGGCCACCCCCTCGTCGACCCTCTGAGCCTCACATGCTGATAAGGCGTACTGCTCGGATCAAAGTACAGCCCCTCCACCACCCCATCCGCGCGCCTCAAACTGACATAGTAGAACCCGCTGATCGTCAGCCCGTGCCCGCGGTCCTGGTCGCCGTGCCGCAGCCCGGTGTCCGCCTCGCTGCACGCCGAGTCCTTGCCGTGCACGAAGCAGCGCTCCTTCCAGCGCATGAAGATGTACTGCCGGTTGAGCTCCGTCATGCGGGCCGTGCTGAGGAGCAGGCGCGCGAAGTCGTCGTCGCTGGGGAGGGTGGAGAAGGGCGGGAGTTTGCGCCAGTTGGCGGCGTCGGATTGGGGGCTGGCGGAGGGAAAGACGAGGTCGGGGGAGGTGGAGGGGGGTGCGTGGCGGGAGGTGTTGGTGCCTGTGCGAGCGGTGGTCGCGGTCTTGCTGCTGCGGGGTGGTTCGGGGGTGAGGAAGCTGTGGGTGGTGAGGTCGATGATGTGCCCTTCGAGGTAAGTGACGATCGGCGCATTTCTCTTCCCGGCTTTGGGCCGCTCGGGAGCTGGGTTCAGCATGCTGCGGCTGCCGAGGCTGTGCTGCGGGACATCGTACGCTTCCATCGTGCCCTGCAAGGTCATGTCTGCGGCGTTGACGGAATGGATGATGACTCGCACCGGCCACTGATCGTGGTGGGAGTCTGGGTGCGGGGCTTTCGCGCCGCCGGAGGGCGAGTGGAAGCCTGGCAACACAGGCCGGTGCGAGAGCCATGGTCGGCTTGCATCGAAGGGTGCAACGCTCGTTGAGCCGGGCGGGTGGTCGAAGGCATTGTTCGTGGGTGTTGTTCGGGTGGTGAAGTTCGGGTCGATCTGCTCGAGGACGTGTGTGACGGTGCCAGACCGTGAGCGGGCAAGCTGCGCCATGCAAGCACTCGTAGCATGCTGGTGCCCGTCGAAGACGGTACCCGGCTGGATCCACGACGAGTCTGCCAAAGGCTCGAGCGACTGCAGATTCATGATGAAGTCGTCGTGCTTGTCGGCCCAGAGTTCCTTGGTCGCCAACTCATGGTCCATCGAGACACCGAGCACTTGGCTCTCGCGATCTCGCAGCTCGTCCTCGTCCATACCCTCTGAGCTTGGAATGGATCGCAGGTCACTTAAGTACTTCAGCGCATTCTCCAGGAACTGCAAGGAAGCATTGCGTGGGGCGGGCGCGGCCGACGCAGGTGGAGTCGAGACTCTCGGCAATCGTGAAGGCACGTTCTCGGCCAGGTAGCCTCTCCGGAACGCCTCGCGTGCATCGTTCGCAGGCGGCGAGAGACCCCAGCCCGGTGTACGGGCATCCTCTTCTCGCGTGGGATCCCGCGGGGTAGGCCTGAACCACCCGCTCCCTCGTGCTCTCTCCTCCTCCTCGCTCATGCCACTCCGCTCCCGCTCCATGACATACCGCAGCATCCTCTCCGTGGCGCTCGGCGAACCCTCCTGCCGTGATCGCTGTATCGCCGCCCTGGTCCGCAAGCTCACCCAGTCGGTCTCTCGTCTCCTCCGTTCCCGATCTCGCAGCCTGTCTCGTCTCTCTACAGCCTCTGCAGCTGTTGTCGCCGGCGCAGGCGTACCACTGCCAACCCTTGGTACCCCACTCTCGTCCATCTGACCCTGGCTCAGTACGCGCCGCCAATCAACATCCGTATCTGGCTGCTGCTGCCGCAGCTCGTTCAGGATGGCGTCCAATTCGTTATCTTGCGGGTCATTGTCGTTGTAGGACGGCGCCCAATCGTAGAGACTCTGCCGGTGCGGCGAAGGTGTGCGGTTACTGTATGGAAGTGGGCTGGCTGCTAGAGGTTCGTGGAAGCGGTTCAGGCGAGTCAGCACTCGCTGCAGTCGCTCTCGCCGGGAGACGTCATCGGCGGTCTCATGCCTGTTCTGGGATGGCGAGCTGTGCACGGGCGGCTGTGCAGGGAGCCTTGGTGTTCGCCGCGGGTCACGCTGGGGGTCTACTCGTGTGCGTGAACCATGGCTCCCTGGTCTCAGTTCCTCCGGCGACTCGTGTAGGAAGCTCACGATGCCCCCATTAGCCCTATCAGCCGCTTCGGTCGATAGCGTGCTAGCGAGGTCTGGCACGGGTGACGTGAAGTAGCCGTCAGAGAGCGGCGTCAAGGGGCGGTGAGAGAGCGGCGAACGGGGGCTCGTCGGAGAAGTCTGGGAGCACGAGTGTCAGCAGCACCCCAGGCAAGCAAGCGCCAGGTGTGTCTCGGCGGGAAGCATACCGGCGGCGGGGCCATGGCGGCCTATCGCATCGCGGTTCTCGGCAGACCTGCGCTGCGTTTTCCACAGCTCACTATCGTTCGTCGCGCTAGGCATATGAGTAGCGATGCTTGTATAAGAGGTGACTGAGGCTATCTCGGCGCGGGCGTCCAAAGCCTCATGCGCGATGCCCGCATGCGGATGCCGCCCCCGAACGACCGTTGGCCATTGGTACCTTGGGCTCGAATCAATATCACCGAAGTGAAATTACCAGAGCTAGAATCTAGGCCAGCGCGAGTGCACCGCGAGTGGTCGGTTGAGCGTGAATCACCGTCGGCACCACCGCTCCTACCGCCCTACCCCCTCCCCCTCTTCGTAGATACGCTCGCCGCTACTCGCTAAGTAACTCGCGGCGAACTCGCGTACGAACGTACGAATGCTAAGCCATCTAATCACTCTTATATGCTAAGCAGGTGTTAACAGTAGCTATTTACGTACGAGCTAGCTACTAATTAACTTCACTCGTTAATTTACCTTGTAATGTTATACTACCTTTACTATGCTATTGTTATACGGCACAATAATACCTATTGCCCTTATATACTACTACCCTCGCCCCCCTCTAATTACTAGAGCAAAGTACCTATAGCGCCCTCCTTACTGTAGTAGTGCCGACAGCCTTAAGGACACCTAGTAGTAGCTATAGCTATAACAGCCTCGATCCAAGAGCGCATAAGCAACTAGTAAGTAGGTGCGAGTAGTTTTAGGTAACTAGTAGCTAACTCGCTATAGCCTCGACACGCTCTATAGGCCGGAGACCGTAAACGAGGATAACAAGATCTAGTAGGCCTACTCGGTAGAGTCGTAGTAGAAGATAAAGGACGAGGTGTTAGAGGTTGCGGGCACGGCTAGAGAGAAGGCGAAGCTAGCGGCTATTCGTAAGTTCGACTAGGCTAGTCGGATTATAGAGACGGACGAGGGCAAGGACGCCCCGAAGCCTTGCCGTTAGTACGTTCGTCTAAGCTCCGCGCAATGCCGCGTCTTCGCTAGCAAGCTCGACAAGGCCTACGCTTATTGCAAGCGCTAGTCTAAGTCGAAGTGCGAGGCTAGTAGAGAAGTAGCGAAGGAGGCGGCCGTCGAAGAGGCCGGCGACGAGGCGTCTACTATAGGGGCTAAGGAGTTCGCGGAGCTAACGGAGGTTGTAGCGGTAGTAAAGGCTAACGGCCTAGCGACAGACGGCGAAGTTGCTAGTCTCCGTACAGAGCTAGTCGCGCTACGCGAGCAGCTATCGCAGCGGGACGAGAAGATCGTTACGTGCGAGGCGCGTTGCAAGGCGACTAGTGCCTCGCTCGAGTAGCTAAGGGCTAAGGTAGCCGCGGTGTTGGCGTAGCTACCGGTGATCTCGCGCTTCTAAGCGCCGACAGGTTAAGTAGGCGCGGTATTACGAGTGTGTAGCGAGGCGGCGGCGATTCTATATTGATACTACTTAAGCTACTCGCCACGGGCGGCGATTGAACGGACGGCTAGCATTAGCTAATGTTTAGCGAGTTAGCCGCGAAGCTAAACTAGCATCGTTAAACCCGTCTTATTTCTAGTCTATCTGTCAATATTAATGCTATCTAGTGCTACAACGCTAGCCTACGGCTCTTATGCTAAACACTAGCTATACGTCCACACTGCTAGAGATACTATAGCCTAATAATGCAATTAGCGAGAGCACTATAAGATTATTAAAGACTTACTAGCTACCTTACCTACCTAGCGAGTCGATAGCGTTTCCACTAGCTAGTTAGTTAGTAGGCTTCGGCATGCCGATAGCTAGGGCCTTGCTAATTCTCAATGCGAGGACCTCGTTACTAGACTCGCTAAGAGTCGCTGCCGGCTTGCGTACACCGCCGTTGCGAGTCTCTTAGTTAGATAGCTCAACCGAGGCCGGTTGCCTTCGACGCTTAGCTTGCTGCTTTAACGGGGCCCTCGGTAGCTCGGAGTCGGTAGTCTAGCCTAATAGGCCGCCGTTATAATCGACAAGCTCGTTGAACTGCTACTCTATAGTCGCCGTCTACTATAATAAGTTGATGCCGAACTATTCGCGGAACTCCTACTCGTAGATGCGGTCTTTCTGCTTGCTGTCGGCAATCTACTAGTCTAGTTCCTCCGTCGTAGTGCTAACTAGGTCAAAGTAGTGTAGGGGTCGTAAGGGGTCGATTTTCTTTAGGGGTAGAGGCGTCGGCTCTAACTTAATAAGCGTGCTGTCGTCTACTTTGTTAGGCGGCTATACGGTGCGTACACGGCGTAGTAGTCTCGCTGTCGGCGAAGGGGGGGATAGCTCGGAGGCCTACTTGCCGCTCTTGCGCTTCTTCGACCGCTTCGGCTTCGGTATAGGCTTAGGCTTAGGCTCCGGCTCTAGTAATGGCGAGGCGCTAAGACTACTAGCTACGTAGTCGCACTTAACGTAGACGCTGATCCGCTTAGTAGTGCCGCTGCCTCGATTGTCGAACTTAAGCTACTACCTATCGAGAGAGCTAGTGTCGCTAGCACGGCTAATCGCGATAGGCGTGTCGTCGTCTACATTAAAGCCCGCTATGAAGCTATAAGCGAGGTAGCCTTCTAATAGCTATAGGCACTTGTAGTCGTCCTCTTCTTTACGATCGAGCAGGAAGTCGATTAATAAGAGGCCCCTCTTTACCTACTCCTCCTCCGTAAAGCTGTCCTCGAACTACGTAAGTACTACGGCGGCGGTAAACGTCTTAGTAGGCCCTAGCTTCTTGCTAATTCGAGACCACTACTAATAGACAGACAGCCTATACCTATACATCCTAATCTTTGGAGTAGCGGTTGCTACTAATTTAGCCGCAAGGTAAGGTAGATAGGCTGCGGAAGCCTTAATAGCAGCCGCCTAGCGTGCCTAGACCGTCGTCGAACTAGCGTTCGGCATAGGAGGGCGGCGGTTGCGGTCGAAGGCGTTGTAGCGAGCGGCCTCGGAGCTCGCTTAATTAGATATCGATAGAAAAGTCCAAATAGCAGATAGAGTAGCAGCCGCCTCGCTACTAGCGCTGCTAGCGCGCGCGCCTATAGGCTAGTGCTCCTAGCTAGCCGCTAGTCCCCTATTGACTCGCTACTAAGTAGTACTCGAGCCCTACATTGTAGCTATTAGAGCGGTATACTACTTGCTGCGGTTAGCCTTAGGGTTTCTCTTCTTATAGACGTTGTAGTAGTCGAAATCCCTATAGAACTTAACGTAGTCGAGGCCCTACTCTTTATAGAATTTGCCCTAATACTCGTTAGCCATTAGGAAGTAGTAGGACGAGGGGGATTAGTACGTAGACGGTAATTTAGTCGATAGAGCAACTTCGAGGAATAGATAGAAAAAGGGAAAGGAGGAGGTAGGGGGGATAGCGTGTTTATTAGAGAGCGAGGCCGCGGCTAATCAAGTAGCGAGGCGCCTCTAGCGCCATACGGAACCCTACTACAGTAAACCTAATTTAGTAGATCGACATCCTCATTAACACCCTCGCCTTTGTCGAGCTTACCGGCGGCTACATTAGCCTACCTAAGCATCTCTAGCTCTACGCGGAGCGGTGCGTAGACGCGGTAGAACTAGTCTAGTTCGTTAGGCTTAGTAGCCTCCTCTAGGGCGGGCTAAAGCTACTAGTCGATATAGCTCTAAGCGGCACGGCATAGGGTAATGTAGGCGTGGCGGTGAGGTCTCTTACCGTCGTCGTCATACTTACCTCCGCCGAAGGCGGCCGGAAAGCCTACTACACGGAGGTAATCCTCGCACTATTGCTTAGTAGCCTACGGGAGATACTCTTCGAAGTCTATGTAGATATTAGCGAGGCGCGGCGAGTCGAACCGCGAGTCTACACGTACCGAATCCAGCTAGGTCGTAGAGCATTGGCTATACCCGCGAAGGGTCAATCGCTATTCCGTATTGTTCATTACCGAATTCCTATAGATAGTAGTACATTATATGCGGCACACTACTAACGATGTAGTCACCCTAGCTACGGATTGTATGCTAGTTCTAGACTTCGACGTAGCCCTTAACTACGGCTCGGATAATAGGTATGTAGACGCCAAGGAAGGCAACGCGGTGTACTAGTCTGTCCTTGTCGAAGTCGCCGTCCCTACTAAGCTCCTTAAAGTACTCGCGCTAGCGGCGAAGTGCCCTCGATTGCTAGTTCTACTAGGCTTCGATGCGCTAGTTTGCCTTGCTAGTACCATAGCGGAAGTAGTCGCTAAAGGTTAGGGGACTGCCGTCGTCGCGGGCTCGTAGCTCGCTACTAAGCGTAAAGTGTGCTGCAGCCGCTAGCTTAGTCTCCACGCCGCGGTTAGATCGGATAATACGAGGCAGTAGGCCACCGCTTACTATAGTACATAGGTATTGGGCTAGGACGGAGACCTAAGACCTACCCGTTACGCCGACGTAAATCTAGACGATGTAGCGTAAGTAGACATCGATAGCGGCATATATCTAGATCCCCCAGTGCTCTAGCTTATAATGGCCATCTATTGACTAGGCGTAATTAGGTCTAGGTACGACAACAGTAGCCCTATGCTACTTAGCGCGACGTCGGCGTCTATCTACACCCTCCGGATTAGCGAGCCTCGTAGCGTAGTATAGACGGTCCCTTATTGTCATAGTTAGCGAGGCGTAGCGAGGCGGTTACGAATCAAACATGCCTACTAACGATGTTGTACCTAGAACGCATGTGCACGTAGAGCTATATGCGCCCGTATGTTGCGATCCGACAAAGTCGTCTCGACGTAGTAGAGCTCGGTAGGCTTAGTTAGTGTTAAGACACGGGTATGGGAATACTTCTCTCTATGTTAGTAGAACCTAATGAACCTCTCTAAGTGAATTACTAAGCGT
>JAWDJV010000533.1:0-13949 GCA_033119285.1 Teratosphaeriaceae sp. CCFEE 6253
GGCCGGCGTGAGAGGGCGGGCGCGAAGAGATCGCGGGGCTGTCTTGCGCGGGAGGAGGCGGCGCTGGTGTCGGAGCGCAGGCTTTGTTGTGACGGCTGCGCACGGAGGACTTGGTTGCTGGCGTTGGGACGGGCAGGATCTTCAGTGAAGGGATCGAGTGGCTGTCGGGGTGGCATTGTGTGTGAGGTGGACAGGTCTGGCGTTGGCGGGCTTACAGAACGCTGCTGTGAGGTGCAGATACTTTGTGGGATATGCCAATGTGTGTGCTCTGCCGTGGTAGTTGCTCCGTTCTTACCTGCTCCATTCGCAAGCGATGAAGGATGTAGACGCTCTAGGCGAGTACACTACGGTTACTGTTGATACGAACGGGTGCACACGTCTTCTCCATGGCCTCGCCGGAGCGAGGATCTGATGAAAAGGTGTTCGCGTCTGATCGCAGCAGTGCAGGGCAATCGACACGGTGCCCGGAGACATGAGCAAGCCCAGCGGCCTCCCGGCGCGGTTCAAAAAGTAGATTAATCTTGAAGACTCCGTAGAGTCGTTTCAGAGATTAAACTGAAAAGAACAGATACTACCTTTATGAGTTTCCCCCAAAAATCAGCTGTGGTCTTGACGGAGTTGTTGTGAGGGGTCGGGAGGAGTGAGGATCAGGCTTACACTTGATCTAAGCCAAAAGGCAAAGACTGTAAAGGAGTTAGCGTATGTAAATGTAGGAGGGGGAGGTGGGGAGACGAAGACGAGCTATCCAAGAGAAGGAGAAAAGGAGAAGGTGGTGCTCATCTCTCGCTCGGAGGGTGATGAATTCGCAGCTGGTCCGTGCTAGCGTGATTTGCGGCGAAGGACGCAGTGTCGGGGGTGTCGAGTCATCTCAGGAGTGCATCCCCCGCGCCTCGAGTCATAGAGTCTTGGTGGAGTCTCGCAGCAGCATTGATGAGCCCAAGGTGTCCACCTTTGCCGCCCTTCGAAGAGCGTGCACAACTCCTGCAGTGATGTACTGTATTGCCGGTGATCCCACCACGTACTTTCACCCCACCGGCTCTCACAGCCCCCACCCTCTCTGCCCCGGCGAGCGCAGTAGGTTATCGTGGACAGCCTCATATCACACCGGCGACGTTTCACCTTCTCCAGATAATTTGGATGGGCACCACCGCGAGACGGCGAGCGGCGTGTGGCGCGCGGGCGCGTGGGGCAGCCTGGGATAAGGCCGAGACGGCGGTGGTTCACTGCCGCGGCCTCTCATTGGCCAGTCCGATCGAATAATCGCATAACGTACAACGAGATAGGCGGCGTGCTAGCGGAGCCCTAATATGCTGGACTGGTAGTGTCCCGAGAGTGTGGGCGGGATCGGCGATGGGAGAGGTGGTCGGCGATGGGAGTCGGGCTACGCGACCGAGAGGCACGTATCGATGTTGGAACGGGCCGGAGATGGCGAGCGCAGACATCGACGGGTGCAGCCCCCACGCGACAAACATGTCCGCGGGTGACAAGCCTCTTGGCCCCCCCGCCTTCAAGCCACTCTCCAGCCCACGTGCGGTCTGCTAGCAAGACCCCGAACGGTGCCGGCGTTGGCGACTCGACTGTCGTTCGCCTCGACTAGCCCTCCTGCCCGGGTGAGTGGGAGGGGGACCCACCAGATCTACGCGGTTAGTCATCTATTAACCGAACTACCACCTGCACGTGAACATCATCCCGTGCAGCCACCACTGCGACGTGCAGCCGTCTGCACTGAATGCTGCCGAACACCACCCCCCTCCGCCTCATCATCCCGCTCTCGGCCAGACACCATCACCGCTTTAGCCCCGGGTCCCAAACCGGACCCTGCCTACGGCGGGGCTCC
This sequence comes from Teratosphaeriaceae sp. CCFEE 6253, assembly GCA_033119285.1. Classification (NCBI taxonomy): domain Eukaryota; kingdom Fungi; phylum Ascomycota; class Dothideomycetes; order Mycosphaerellales; family Teratosphaeriaceae; species Teratosphaeriaceae sp. CCFEE 6253. Next base: position 1,838 of record JAWDJV010000533.1, read on the forward strand.
TGTCGCGGGATATGGCACCTCCCCACCGCGCCTCGTCATCCCAGCAGCGGATCGATGGTGGTCAGTGGAGGGAGCTTGTCGCCGATATACCTTGGAGGTCGTAAGGCCAAGACCCCAGTAGCTCGCTACCCATCTTATCATACTTCCAGACTACACCTGCAGTGCGGCAGTGGCAGGTGTACACGATCGTCTCCTCTTTCATCTTCCCCAGCTCCCGTACACCCGCTGCCAGCAGGCCTGGTTCAGCAGCTGCCTGTCGAACGTGTTCAATGGCTGCTGTCATGATGCCGCCTCACCCCAGCTCGCTCCTACAGCGGAGACTGAGCCAGCAGTACAGCACGCTGGACACGATGGACCTGATGTCGACCTTCAGCATACCCTTCCCGTTCAGACCAGATCTCATAGCATTACCAGAGCAGATGCCACAACTGCAGCTGCAGCAGCATGGCACGACCCACCTCGCATCAATGGCGCCTGCTCAGCTGTACAACAGCACTCCAGTGCAAGATTCGTCCCTACTGGGGGAGCCTACATTTGCCGACTCCTACAGCATGTCCGGAAACTTTCTGAGCGCGAGCTTTGGTTGCCTTGCTTGGCCAGCAGAACCGGTGATGCCGCCCAGCCTGCCGCCACAATCGACCATCATCCGCCATGGCAGCTACAGCAGTGCCAGCAGCGAGCCATACATCAAGACCGAAGAGCTATCGCCAGTCTCGTCCCAGATCTTTGGCGATGTCACCAACTATGCAGCGTCTCCCTACAGCACCAGCCTGGCCGACTCCTCGGATGAGGCGAAGCCAGCGGTCTTCTCCACCGACATCGATGTCCTCATGCGGGCGATCCAATCCAAGACACAGCCAGCCGGGCTGATGCAACCAGCAAAGAGCAAGCCTCGAACTCCCGCTCCCAGCAAAGCCAAGAAACGCTACCACTGCGACATCGCCGGCTGCGAGAAAGGCTTCTACCAGAAGACGCACCTCGAGATCCACACCCGAGCCCACACAGGCGTCAAGCCCTTCCTGTGCAAGGAGGCGACCTGCGGCCAGCGCTTCAGCCAGCTCGGCAACCTCAAGACGCACGAGCGGCGGCACACGGGCGAGCGGCCGTACCAGTGCGACGTCTGCGGCAAGACCTTCGCGCAGCACGGCAACGTGCGCGCGCACAAGATCGTGCACACGGCCGCCAAGCCCTTCACCTGCAAGCTCGACGCCTGCCACAAGCAGTTCACGCAGCTCGGCAACCTCAAGTCGCACCAGAACAAGTTCCACGTCGAGACGATCCGGCGGCTCAAGGAGCGCTTCGTGACGATGCGCAAGGGGGACGTGGTGGAGGTGTGGGAGAAGGAGATGTGGGAGTACTTTGCCGGGCTGTACCGGAATTGCAACAAGGGCATTAGTAGGTGGCGCATACATCCCGTTGAGAGTTGTGGAGACGTTCGCTGATGATCTGATTGCTGCTTGCAGAAGGCCGCGGCAAGGACAGAAGGATCGGCAACACCTCGCTGTTAGCGAATCGAGAAGCGTCGGCGCCGTGAAGAGCCGGCAAGTCACGCTCACCCTCGGCATTTCGGCAAGAGATGGCCTGGACTATATTGAGTGTAAGATTGAGATGGCTGGCGCAAGCGATGCAAGGGTCGGATTCAGCGGCATGGGGTTGGCGTTGGAGATACCCTTGGCAGTGGCCATTTGCCACTGCTGTTGTATGTGTTATTATGCTTTAGATGGGTCGGAACCAGCGCAGCTTTGGCCACGGCCGCCTCAGCTCTCGTGCGTGCTGCCGCAGGCCGCTCAAGTCCAATGAGTGTGCAACGCCGAGCGTTGATACTGTGAATCATCATCAGTGCAGAAGCCATTCCAGGGCCTTCGAATGGGCGCTCGGCTGGGGATCGTAGTGGGACAGCATGCGCTTGTCGACAGGAGTGGTAGATGTAGCTGGCCGCTTTCTCGGCGTCACTCTCTCGAAGCCGGCACAGCGCTCAGAACATGTAGTACATGCAACGGGATCAATGTTGCTATCTAGTAAGCCTCAGAGGGCGGTGCACTATTATATGTACAAGCGAATGTTTGCTATGTCTGCACCGTCAGATGGCTACAGCCACGCTGCTGGTTCTCCAACAAGTCTATCACTCTTCCCATCGAACGAGCGCCGGTGCTATGCAAATCATCATCATCCTCTATACATGAGCCGTCCCGTTGCGGGACCCAGTTGTTCTCACACCAACAAGGCGTCTACAACCCAGAGTCGATCTCCGGGACGAGATGAGTGCCGGACCACGCCGACCAGTCCCGGCAGGTCTGGGCCATGATGGACGGGATCTGCGAGTCCCGCTGGAGCTTGCCCGGCTGCTCCAGGAGGTTGACGTAGAGGCCCGCGGAGACGTGCCAGGCGATGTGGCAGTGGAAGGGCCAGACGGAGGGGTTGTCGGTGTCGTACTGGAAGACCATGTGGCCCGGCTCCGTGGCGCTGACGGCGTTGGGCAGCAGCTGCACGTCGCGCCGCTGCGGGTTCTGCGGGTTCACGACGCTGCCGTCCCAGATCCCGGTGCCGACGGAGAGGACGTACATGTTGTGCCCGTGCAGGTGCATGGGGTGCACGCCCGTCTGCGCGTAGTTGTAGACGACGAGGCGGATGCTCGGGCTGGTGCCGAAGTTGTACACGTTCCACTCGCTCGGGAAGTCCGTCTTGCCCAGCTTGGCGTCGAGCAGGACGGGCTCGTTGTAGTCGGCCTTGAACGTCGAGTTGTTCATGTAGAAGAGGTTGTGCGTGCCGTTGCTCTGGTACGTGATGTTGATGGTCTGCTCGGTGTGCGGCTTGGTGGTGGGCGTGAGCTTGAACGGCGGGACAGTACTGCTCAGCGCGTCGTTGGCACAGTTCACAATCTCCGAGGCGGGGACCGTTGATACCGTCGTCGGTACCGAGGACATGTTGGCCTTTTGGTAATAGATCGCGGCGACCGCCTCGGGTGACACACCGTCGTTGAGCGTGCAACCACCAACGAACGCCGACGGACCCAGAGTCGAGCGCATCCAGACCGAGTCTGTCGGCTTTCCAGTGGCCTTGAAGAGGACATCAGACCGCTGTCCGATCCCGAGCGTGACAACATCCACAGTGTATGGCTGCACCGGCACAAAGTCGTTCGCAATGACCGTCAACTGCGCCCCGTCAATGGAGAATTTCTGGATCCCTTCGGCGCCCGAATTGATCAGGCGCAGCCGGTATGTCAGGCCCGAGGTGACGTTGAACTTGGCGATGCCAGCGTTCGCAGTGCAATTGGCACCCGCGGCGACACTCGGATCGGTGCAAGGGTAGTTCATCTTCCCCTGGATCAGATTGTTCTGGCTGATCGGCGGGAAAGCCCCTGCGCTGATCGGCGCCATCGTCAGCTCGACGAGGTCGTAGTACGAGTCGTGGTACCAATCCGAGAGCATGATAGGGCCCAGGTCAACGTCATACTGGCTGTTGTGCGGGCCGTAGATGATCATGGCGCCTGCCAGACCTCCGGCATACTGTGCACTGTAGTGGGCGTGGTACCACGATGTCCCGTAGAGGTCGGCGCGGAAGCGGTAGGTGAATGACGAACCAGGCGCGATCGGACACTGCTGGACCGCTGGCACACCGTCGAACCAGGGGGTGGCCGATTGCAAGAGTCCGTGCCAGTGGAGCGTGGTTCCTTCGGTGGTCAGATCATTGTATACGGTGATCTCAAACCAATCTCCTGCAAGACGACGGTTTCATCGTTAGCAATTGTCACAAACAGCTTCGAGATGTCGACTCACCCCAGTTGGCTTCAATCGTTGGCCCTGGGAACGCGCCGTTAATGACCAGACCGGGCTTCTCGAACCCATCCGGAGCAATGTTCTGCTCTGTGATGTGGAAGGTGTAAGTCCTCGTCTTGCCCGTGTTTGGCGGGTTGTTGTAAGGGTTCTTGTTGCCAGTCGTTGCCGAGCCCCAGGGCGTTCCTCCCGGAAGAGGCCCGTTCAGCCACTTGGGTAGATGTGGTGCCTTGGACGTCCCCAGAACGCTGTTGCCATTCGTTCGTTGCTGCGACAGATGAGGGTTCAAGTTGGTGCCCTTCAGTAGCATGGCCGGAGAATGGTAGAGTGTGGCGGCAGGACCTCCAAGTGACGACGGCGTTGGCGTGATTTGTGTTGTGTATGCGGTCGTGGCTGGTGTGTTGTCCGTGGTGTTCACAGTCGCCGTGTTGATATCCTGTTGAGCTGCGGGAGCCGCGCTCGCAAAGCCAACGAGCAACAGGGCAGCGCCCTTCGCGAAGAGTCTACCTGCCATGGCGAGAAGTCGGAGATGTGTGCAGGGCACAGGACCGAACCGAGAGACAGTGTATGCAGCGATATGTGCGTAATATTACAATATCATCCGTCAGTCCAAAAGCGACGAAGGGTGCAAAGGAGTATTAGGCTGCCACAAGTGAGCGCCCAATATCTGGAATCTATTAAAATGTAGGAGTCAAAGGACTAAAGCGAGGGTGGGGGGTGAGTGGTGATGGAGAAGAAGCCAAGAGGTCTGATATATTGCCACTGACGGTCAGCCTCCCAAAGCATGGGGCTCTCGCGACCATCCCTGACGCAACGTGATGGACATGTGGTGTACCGTCGATGCCCTGGCCGTCAGGGGCCGCACTCTCGCGCCGGTAAGAGAGAGACCACCGATCGACTGCCCGAACGGGAGACTCGGGCGAGGATGCAATATGCACGGATCCACGCCGCAGGCGGACCTGCGTACTTCCACAATATTGCCCGCGAGGGCTAGGCCCGATGCCGTAGGTATACTTGACAGTCCCGTCGCTCGACTCCACAGGTAGCCGTGTGGTCACCACTGCTGTCTCGCGAGGTTCATCGCGGTGGGCATGCGACCGTGCAACAGATCGACCGACCCGCAGACCAGGTCAGGACGAAAGGCCGGATGGGGACATTTGGGCTCGTCGATTGAGTGCCCGTCTCTCGTATCACCAAGCGCCACAAATGCACATGGACGTTGCTGCTGGTGGCATCGGCTCGCATACCTCGGCCGATCCCACAGGCAGAACACGGCGCGAGGTGACGGGCAATAAGTCCATTCAGCCCGGTCTCGCGAGTCGCGAGATATCCAGGATTCGGCGAGCCGTGCCCGTCCTGATCGAGCGACAAGGCTGCGCCTCCGCAAGCCAAGCGAGCCCGCCGACAGGGGTAGCGCGCCAACGATGCTGGCCTACCACTGCTTTAAATCCTTCGAAGCGTCTTCCGGGCCAGGGCGGCGGGCGCTCAGACGCTCAGAGCGTCCGATCTGCGCAGCACGGCCGCGGTTCATCGTGCCCGGACGCTCGCAAGAGAGGCCGCTTTACCCGGACGAGGTCAGCGCGAGTGAATCATCATCATGCGATTCATGCCGCCCCAGCCGCTCTTGAAGCAGAATCGAGGAGTTTCGCAAATCATTATTGGCAACAAAGCATCGAGAATTGGTCGTCAAAAGTTGGGGCTGTCTCGAGTGTGCTGCAGCCAAACATAACTAGCTGCAAATACCACACGAGGACGTCGATTCGCACGCGAGCTGCACAACCTATCGCCCGTCTCCACCACTACTGTCTACTATCGTCAGGTACGGAGGTAGACTCCCGGGAGCGCGCCTCCGTTCCATTCCAAAATAGCTCCGTCGCTCGAGTCTCTCCGCGTTGAGCCCGGCGCGAGCTCTTCCTCGCCTGCATCTGCCCGGCCACGACTCATCACGAGCGATCCTGTCATCCTCACAAGCTTCTCCTGACAGCTGCGCCAGCGTTGTGTCACGGCCTCCGCGAAGCTTGACATCGAAATGATTGCGTGGGTTGGTGGAGTCCCACGTTGCCGTCGCCTTGGCCATCATCAGCAACCACACGGGGTCCGGACAAGTACAGTAGATCCAATTACTGTAGAAGTGAACGACACAACGGAGGAGCAGGATGCACTGCGTGGTCTGGCCGTGGCCATCATCGGTCGGACGTGCCGGACTGCAAGGCTGAGCGTGGTGGCACCGCGCAGACGAACGTGCGTGCCTGCATAGTCTTGCTGACAGGAGTGAGTGCTCGGCGTTGCTCGACATCGAATCAAATGCACCACCCCAGGCGCGATAGACTTCGCTACCCTTCCAATTCTCCGCTGCAGCTGCTTTGCTGTGGACGCATATGCAGTCGCATGCAGGCACGACTGGGCTGGGCACGGCTTGCCTTTTCGGCGGATCATAAACTCCCCAGGCAACCCGGCCTCGTTAGTGATCAGATCCCCAAGGATACGCCTACGAAACCAGCGCTAGAAGTACGACTTCCTGCCAACAGTGGGTATCACGAGTTTTATCGCCACCATCGCGAGCGAACGATGCTCCGCTGATGGGAATGACGGAGCGCAAGGAACGCATCAGCCGATCCCACGCCAGTACCCTCCTCTGTCGTGATCTTTCGCAGGACCGATCCTGTAAAACCCGCTTGTGCCAGCTCCGGAGGATTGTCAGGTCTCAGCCGTGCGGTCATGAGTGGTCGTGGCTCTGTCAGACGGGGGCAGCTCGGTTCAGACGACGCCCACTACGCTTCTTCAGCCTGGTGACTACCTTCCAGATGGCGTATCATACCCAGGCTTGACAAGCATTCCCTCACGCCGCTGATGTCCATAGCCGCGAGGTCGACAGAGCGAGCAGGAACCGCGGTGTCAGCACGGATCATTCGTCTGACCAGACTGCCGTACGCGGCCGGCACTCATCAGTCCGTTGATGACGGCTGACCCTCACTCATCTGACAGGCACACACACACTACTGTCGCACCGGGGATATCACTCCGGGGAGTTTCCGAGGCACAACCTGGAGGCTGGGTGGAACGCTCAGCTAATAAGCGTGCCTCCTGCCTCCGACGCGGCATCGCCACCCCTCTGACCGTGTGCTCAGGCAGTCTTCTCAACAGTCAAGCAAGCAAGCTTCCGGAGCGCTCCAGTGCTTGCTTAATTGACTGTCGAAGCTTATAGTGCTTGCTTGCTTAGCTCTCGAGTGGCTAGTAGCTTGCTTAACGGCTTAATAAGCGCTGGAGTGCTTGCTTGATTGATTGCTAAGTAGGTCGCTAGCGACCGGACGCTTGCTTGCTTAACTGACCGCGGAGGCTGTTTAATAGGCTTAATTGAGTGCTTGATGGCTTTTATCTAGTCAATAGCAAGTGCGAACTCTATCGATCGACCGTTCTCCTTGTCGTCTACCTCGCGTAGTGCTGCTAGCGTCTGCTATACTAAACAGCCGTCCGCAAGGCCGTTGCGGAGCTAGCTCTTCACGTATTAATCAGCCTCGATGATGTCCTCGTAGAGGTAATAGCGCTCCACCGTCACTATCTTCTTAGCCTAGCTAAAGGCTCTCTCGCACTCCGAGCTCATGCTTAGTATGCTAAACAGGTTATAGGCCAATCTATAGAGCGTTAGATACAGCTTCTTACTAACCTCTAGCTACTAATCAAGCGGCTTATCTATATACCGCTCTTTAAGCATGATGTTGCTACTTATAAACCGATCTAGCTCTTTCTCTCGCGCTGTAAGCTTATGTAGTGCTGCTGCTAGCGGAGCCGCATATAAGCCGAAGGCGGCTGTGTAATCCTCGTCTTCGGAGTAGTCGTCGGTCGATGGTCGATAAGGGGCTAGCCTCGAGGGTAATGCCTATGGAACCGGCTGTTTAGCAAGGTAAGCCTACTAGAGCTTCCGTATTGCCGTCTTCGCGTTGCTAATATCGCGCTTGCCGCCTTCCTAACTTGCTTATTGCTTCTCGAACTAGGCAAAGCGCTTGCCTAGATGGAGCGCGACGGCTGCTCGGTAGACGCGGCTAACGTCTATTAGGTCGTAGTAGTCTCGTAGCTTGACGAAGCTAGCGTTGACGCAGACGCTAAAGTAAGTGCTAAAGATAGTAGGCTTCTTAGTTATCTCGACCGCAAGCTTACTAAGCTTAGTAAACAGGTAGTCGAACGCCGGCAGCACCTCCTACACTGCACCGTAAGCGCCGTCGGAGGCGTGGCCCTCGACCCTCTTCGTGACGACGTAGAACGGCTTAAGCAGCTCTTAGAAGTAGTGGAGCTCTTCCTAATTATGCTAATCTAGCTTATCTAGCTTAAGGTTGTAGGTCTCCGCGGCTCCCTTGGTCTACTTAGCGCAATAGGCTTCGATGGTTGCGCGGAGCCTAAGCGCACGCCGAACTATAGTGTAGACGCTATTCTACCGGATGCCGGTATCCCGCTTAAGCTTAAGGTAGAAGCTAATAAGGTCGTCGGCTACCTCGCGCTAGATGCTATTAAAGACCTATGTGCGCTTCGGAGAACGGCTAATGTAGACTACGAGGTTGTAGAGCTTGCCGATGGAGCCCTACGTACGCTAGAGCTTATACTCCTCGGCTGTTGCCGTATCTGTTAGCTTCTTCTAGAAGGCTAATAGGCCGTGGCCGAACAGTAGCGCTTTAACGACGAGGTTAACAACGTGGCCAAAGTATCGGAGTCTCTACTCTTCGATCGAGATTAGATAGTAGAGGGCAAGGGCTTCGAGGGCCGTGTCGTTGGTCGTAGCGTTGTCCATCTAGAAAGCTCCGAGTTTGTCGCCTATGCGGTATTAAGCAATGATCTTCGAGAGCGTAGGCTCGATATCATGCTCGCTAGCGCCACCGAACAGCCTTAGTAGACCGAGGAGCGCGCGCTGCAGCTTCCGATTCTTGTTAATCTAGTAAGCAACGACGCTAAGAAGATGCTAGCCATTGGGTGTAGACTAGCCGTCGAAGGATAGATTGATCTAGCTAAGCGAGGATGCTAGGCTAGTGACTACGTTAGCACGCCGTTTATAGAAGGCTGTCATTATCTACGCTCTTGCGGTGTTTGCTATTAGTAGTAGCTTGTCGATGTAGGGACCGCTATACATAAGGAGGTCTCTAAAGTGCGGCGTAGCAATGCTATAGAAGCTAAGGTCGCATTAGACGATGCAATCGACGAGTTTCTACTAGAAGCGCTCTACGAAGAGAGCCTAGCGAGCTAGCGGCTGAATCCACTTAGTAAGGGCCGTGCCGGAGGCTGCTTAGTCTTCGATGCGGCCCCTAGCATTGACCTAATAGTAGATACGGAGATGACGAGCTGCTAAATTAGTAGCCGAGCACTCGAGTAGTCGCTGTTCTACGCCTACGTCGTAGTAGAACTTGCATAGCTAGTATCGACCCGTAAACGAGCTGTTGCTCTCCTATAGCTCAACTTCTAGACTATGCTTAAAGACCCACGAGATCCACGAGTTGCTAATGTTCCGCTTTATGCGTGCTCGTAATTAGTACCGCCCGAAGCCGTCGAATAGGCTCCAATTAACGGCGAATTCGGCCCGCTCTCGGGCACGTACTTGCTCTATATTAGGCGGTAGAGTAGCCGGCTAGTCCTCCTCGTTCTCTGTGACCTAGGTAGGTTCCGTCGCTAGTGTGGTTGCTAGTGTAGTTGCTAGTAAAGGGGTAGTAGGGTCTATAAGCCTAGTCTAAAGTACTTCGACGCGTTTTGGACGCGTCCGACGCGTTGTAGGCGCTACGGAATTCGGAGATAGGCGCTTAAGTACGTTGGTACGAGGCTAGCTACCCATTGTAGCGGTATCTAATGGTTGTAGTGCTGTTCTAATGATGCTTGTCAATTGACTAGATTACCGATGCGGTCGACTTTAGAAAACGAGGATCATAAGGTTGATGCCTTAGGTGCCGGAAGCGCGGGAACTAACCCGAAACAGCAAGAGATCGACGTCTTGGCCACTACGGAGTGCTTCCGTAGTATAGCTCGCTTAGCAAGCTATACCGCACTTTGGCCTTATAGGCCTAATGCGGTATACGGCGGAGGCTCTGCGGACACGGGCCGCCGCGGAGAGCCTCATCCCTACGGGGTTCCGCGCTTCCGTAAGTCAACGATTGGCTATAGCTCAGCCTTACGGCGAGGGTCAAGGCAATGATTAATCAATTAAGCCTCTTAAGCAAGCAAGCTTTTAGTGAGACTCTAGCTAGCTTGCTTGACTAATTAATGAGGCTATAGGTGCTTGCTTGACTGACTAGCTAAGCTACAGGCGCTTGCTTGATTGATTGCCAAGCCTAATCAATCAATCAGTCAAGTGCCTAGTATACTTGACTGTTGAGAAGACTGTGCTCAGGCACCTTCTCAGTGACACGGCGCTCGATTCGGCTGTGGCGATGTTTCTCGCGCTGGCAGACCTGCGTTCATCAATGCGAACCAGGGAGGCCAGCCCCAACGCTATTCGTCGCCCCCGGTATCCTGTTGCGGGTGAGGTTTGAAAGGCTCTTGCGACTGTCCATGATATCGTACTGCTGGTAGGTCCACCTCCCTGCCAGGCCCCGATCCGAGCACTTCGCCAACGACCATGCCCGGAGACAACGGTAGCCTGCAGGTTCATCAGGGTCACGTCATGTCCACCGGCACGAGCAGAACGCAAGGTGACAGTGACACAGCGTGGGATGAATGAGGCCACGCCTTCTTCGTGGGTTTGTGCGTCTGCTTCTACCGGTACATACTCCTCCACGGTGGCTCGTCATCTACCATCTTACAAGTTCCACCGGTTCAGTCGCTGAGCTCAATGGCTTCCTCGGCCGTGTGCCCGACCACTTGCAAGGCAGGACTGACGGTGGGTAGCGTAGGCGCCTTGGCTCTCCTGTCGAGACGCGAGTCGACTGCGCCTTCGTCCTCAGTCTCGTCATCCTCGAACTCCTCGAACTCCTCCGACTCCTCCCGGGCCCGGTCACCATGGCGTCTCGGGGCTGACACCATGCCATTCTGGCCAGCTCCGTCCCCGAACATCTCCCCGTCATCCTCCTCGAAGTCATCCGAGTCCTCGATATCGCCGTCACTGGCCTCCTCATCTCCGTAGCCGCCCTCATTGTGGTACCCGTTCGGCGCTGGAAGTCCCTGTGCTTCATCGTCGTCATCGTCGTATGATCCCTCTCCTCCGCTCTCATAGCCCGGCTCGATGCCTGCATCTTCCTCGGTGTCGCCACCGTATTGGTCGGCCAACACGCTGAACGGGTTCGTGCCGTGAGGATCTGGCTCGATGTCTTCTTTTCGTCCACCGACTGCAGTGGGTGGGTTGGTGGCGTGGGAGTTGGGTTCGGTGTACTGGTACGAGTCCGGCACTTCTTCTTCATCGGCTGCGTCAAGGTGGCCTTCGCCATCCTCATCATACTCCTCTAACGTGCCGTTGCGCTGGGCGTACTGCGAAGAGTACAGTTGACGCGGCGAGTCGTCAGCTTCGTCGTCGGACAAGAGCGAGATGACTTCGGACGCCGACTGGACCTGGTCGTCAGCTCCTGCCGGAGGCGACGGCGACCGGCTGTGGCCAATCGCGGATTTGGCGTGGCGGCCCGAAGGTTGCGGCTGGCCAAAAGAATTGGATAGTATCTGTCTTACTTGCGATGGCTCGATCGTGAAGTTGTGGTTGTCGGGCTCCTGAACAGCTACACTTCCGTGACTGACCACTGGTGGTGGTGACAGGCTGGCAGAGCCTTGAGAAGCCGCTTGCTGCCCGAATGCGTTGAAGGGCTGCGTCGGCCGGCTGCCGCTGTCAACGAAGCTCCAGGCAGACTGTTGTGGTATGCTAGAGAACGCGCCGGTAGCTGACGTGGCCGCGGGTGGCTCCCACCTTGGTATCGAAGAGAGCCCAAAGCCATTCGACAGCTTGGTCGACGACGCCTGAACCTCCTGCTCGTACGAATTCTGCCGCGATTGCTGATGCTGGTCGTGCTCAGCGGCGTGCACGAAAAGATCCTCCTCGGCCACGCCGTTGACCCTTGAGCCAGGCCGGCTCGTCTCTCGAGAGCCGGCGCGCGAGGCCCGGAGCTCGTTGGCGCGGTCGATCGCTTTGCCGTAATGCTCGCGCGGTACGAATCTGCTTTCCCTGAATCGATAAGCGGGTCCCTCTTGATCCGGCGTGTCAAGCGCAGACGCCTTCTGAGACGCCCGCCATCTTGCTTCCGCCCTCGCCCTAGCCATGGACGGAGACTCATTCGACGAAGCGGAGGCAGAGAAGCAGCGTCGAACCTCCTCTTCTTTGGCGATGTCCGACTTCATCAACGATGCGTTTCGGGTGAGATTGTCCCGGGCGGCTTTCAGTCGCGCGA
>JAWDJV010000534.1:0-13921 GCA_033119285.1 Teratosphaeriaceae sp. CCFEE 6253
GTTTTCCTCTCACACGCGCAGGTTTACACTTTCGCAGACCGCTACGACGTTGCTGGCTTGCGGGAGCTTGCATTGCATAAAATGCACCAGACTCTGATCAACTTTACCCTCTATGCCGAACGGACTAGGGACGTGTGCGAGCTTTTGTGCTACGTGTATGAAAACACCGCGGACCGACTTAAAGCTGGCGACAGACTGCGAGAACTTGTGCTTGAGTACGTGGTATGCCACATCGAGAAGGCCTACCAGGATCCAGTCTTCACCGCAGCACTGCAGCAAGAAGGTGCGCTCTCCGTGGATTTGGTTGGTCGCCTCACGAGATTATTGATGGGTGATCGCGGTTCGTAAGCATGTTACTCAGTGTATGCCAGGAATGCTGCATCCAATCTCTACGAGTATGTAAGAACCTCAAGAGTAATGTAGGGACTTTGAGATCAACGATATCACGCTTTCTGGTCTTCGAAGCGATACGAAGAGGGTCTACCGCGCTTCGCCAGCTTGCAAACTTGGTGATATGTCTTGCGCGAAGCGGAAGTCGAATGTCACCCCCGGAACGCTATGAGGCCATCGTACAAGACATCAGACACCGGCTGTGCCTCTTACTCTAGTCACTGCTTAAAGCAGGTAATCTCTAGTTGTTTAGTCGTAGGAGAAACCAGGCATGGTCTGGGCAACAGGGGTTGCGCACGGTGCTCATGAACTACGCAGGATCCAATACTACTTGTGGATGATGACGGGTTACATATTGGAACATGGGTGTTCTCTCTAGGATCTGGAAGATAGAGTGCCTCGACGCAAAAGAAATTGGGGAGGGCAGGATTGGGTCCTGAGGAGCTCTGCTAATTCCCCATGCACTGGATTAGCGATCCAGCATGTCGTGAGAGTATGCACCGATATGGCACCGGCATATGTGCGTTGTACAAGTCAAGCAGCTCCCGAGGCACAAAGTGCATCACTTTGTTGATATTGCCAGACTGGACTGCATCATTATACATCATCCCAAGTTTGCTCATTCATAAGTCGGGGAAGCGTCGCATCGGCCGTCATTTTTGAATATGGCGAATGTCAACATAGAGGACTGTCATTGAAAGTATTCCCGGCTAGGTATGGTATCATGAACCACAAAGTTTGCAAGGCTCTGACAGGGCCGCCACAGAGGGCGATCGGATACTTGCATCGCTCCGGGCGCGCTCAAGGTTCACCTCTGGGATCTTCAGAGACGTTCGATGCCACATCCATCGAAAGGACCAACAAGGAGAAAACCTAGTCGAGCAGCTGCTGACGGTGTATCGCGCACCAGACACCGAGACACGATCAATCCTGGAACATCACTACCACCGCTGGATGGCGGCACCTTGGCAATCCTGGAACACCGCCACGTATCGTTGCGGTCCATCCTTAGACGCGCAGGCTCAGATCGTGCAGTGCTCCTTGCGATCCAAAGGCGATGGCGCGTAGTCTCGCATGATCTCTGCCAGGCTTACTTGCCTGGATCTTATTGAGTACCTGGGAGGGTGCGATCGACTGTCAATCGTAGACACAGATAGGACCTTGGGAAAGGCAGGAACCATGACAACTTCACCCCCGGAGGCAGTCGGAATCATTCAGGATATGTTCAACGCTCGCTACAGGCACGGGACTTTCGAGAGCGTCACGACCGTTGGCACAACGCTTGTACTTGGCAAGAGCGTCTGGAGTATGTGGGCTTGATAACCACCGGTGTCTAACATCGGATGTTGTGCAGTGATCCAACTCATATTGGTTAGGGACCGGCATGCCAAACATCCAAAAAGCCTCCTGTCGTGACCCACGTGCGTTGTGCACTCAAGTGAAAGTAGTCTCCTCTTCTGCTTGCGGTACATGATAGAACGGCGCTAGCGATGGTAAGACAGCACAGCTGCGATCTTATGGAAGCTGCATGTTTCAACGAGGCCTAGCAAACCACACGTGGCGACAGGCAAGCTCATCTGGACGGTAACGACAACCAGGCAACAGAAGATCTCTAATTTATTCCAAGCAGGTGAGGGATGACGTTTGTCAGTAGCCACACCATCTCGAATGCTAGTGGAGACCGACCAGTAAAATGCAGAAGCTCACGACGAGCTTCAGGGCGAGACTCATTACGACCTGCGATAAACTGGTAGCGGAAGAGACGCTAATCTCTTGTAGATATAGCACAGCCAGTTCCTAAGGATAGCAATTAGCATTCAGCCCTTTGTCGCAATTGAGCGATGGAATGTATACAGATTCTTTGTTCTCCTTTCGACAGTTCGCGAGAAAAGAGCTTGGCCGACAGTGACACATTTTCTTCGGAGAATCTAGCTTGGCTCAAGACTCCACCCGACCACAGACATCATCATAACCAACCAAGACAGTACATCCTCTATTCGTAAGACGCTCGCCTGTATCTGTACATACGGCACCACAAGTCAACGGGCGAAGACAGCAGCCACCGGAGAAGTCAGATGGCTAGCTATCTCGTACAATACCCGCTTCATGCCAGACCAGAGACGGTATACAACAATGCTCGAGTACTCCCCAAAAGCATACCTTATCCTCACATCAGGATGTCGTCCTGGATGTGCCGCTCGAAATTGATGATTGGGTTCGCAACGAGGGCTGAATCGGAACGATACACGACTCACGACAAACACCGCCTTCCAGGCTTCGATGCTGGGCCTTGTTCCAGAGATGGCACTATTGAGCAGAACGTGGCTAGTAGTAGGTCCATTGCAATCTAGTTCTATTGCCATCGGTACGGAGTGTTGACTTCCAGCGGCATCAATGCCAATGGCCAGCATCCAAGCTTTCTTTCCTCTTGCCAATGTTTCAGATGCGAGCCCGAGACTGGCCCTCGTTGGTCGACGAAGCTCCTGGTGGGCGAAAGTCGTTGCCGGACAGGGCGTGATAGCAAGCTGGAGGCAAGTATTTGCACTCATAGCTGCCGTAATAAAGGCGCACTACCTTGTCATATAGTTTGCTTTGCTCGACTTACTTACTTGCCCTCTGCAGACCTCATTCATATCATTCTCGGGCTGTCATGACTACCCGGGATTTTGCCATCGTACGCAGACATGCATCATCCACACCCGGGACCCAAGGACGTTTCGAAGTCTTGCAGTCCGACAGTCCTCGCTATATTCTCCTAGCTGCCGCGTGAAACAAATCAGTCGACGCCATACTCACTGACAGGGGCATAGTCGCCGTTCGTGCATATCTCGCAATGAAACTCCTTGCGCACGGCGAAGCAGGTATTTACCGCAACTGTCCATATGTTATCGGTATAGCTCGACTTCTCATGGAGAAGCTAAGCGCTCAATCTCCACTGCTTGTTGATAATAGCATCTTCGCTAAGATGCAGATCGTTGCAGAGCACCCTCAAGGGTTATAGAGCGGAACCTACAATGATTTCAATATCCGTGCACAAGCGATTAAACTCAGTTCTATAGTATGCACCCGACACGTCCTCGTCTCCAGGGACTAACAACGACAGTAGGTCAACTTGGGCGTGCAAGTCATAGAGATATACCGAAGCAACCCCACCGATCTCACATCTGCGATCTACTAGCTTAACCTCTTACGCCTTGTTTACGGCTACCTTCATGAGACAGGTTATCTGATGCAGACCTATGTCGGACACGGGCTGCGAGATACGCCACCACCAATGACTGTTAGGCGTCTATCAAGAGGAGATGGCCTAGAAGGTAGCGAAGTCTTCGAAAAGATAATGATTGGCGGACTGTTGGACTTCTATAACGACAGTTCACAACTAGGCCGACAAGTAAGCGTGCGCGGTGAACATAGCCGAGAGTCCTACTGATTGGAACATTGCAGGTTGGCTTCCCATGGGTCTCATTCGATCCAGATCGTTTGGATCTTTCGAACTAGCAAGATTATGCTCGAAGAGCAAGTCTCTACTTGATTAGTCTTTTGTTGTCAGCCTAATTGGCAAGGCGGGTTAGGACCGATCATAATAACTAGTGAGCGAACTTCGGTAGTCTTGCGACTCGGTCTGAATCGCCTGAGCATTCCGGTAACGACATGGATGCTTCTGCGCTGCGACGCTTTTCTTCGCCGCCGGTGCACTCCGAACCCTAAGCAATTGTCCACTTCCAAGTGGGCAGATTTGACATGTTCACTGCAGAATCGTGAATCGGATGCTCCGCCCTCAAGCATTACGATAATGAAAAATATCTTCAGCACGAGTTGCGTCGGAACCGAAGATGGATTTCGTGATGAGTGTCGTCTGTCGAAGTCTAACAGGCTTGAAGGAGAATTCAAAAAGGATCGACATGGCGCGGTTTCACCTTTCTTAAACCCGCGACGAGTATACATAGATGAAAATAGAACTGTGGAACCACACTCTGACCATCTCTTCGAACGAAGTCTGTTCGTACGCGCACGCTACAGATTTGCCTAGTGTGCCTAGCCGGTGCGTCCGACTTCCAACCTATTAGTATCTACGAAGACTCAGTGGCATGCATTTGGGATGCAGAGCTCGAGACGTTACAGACGGAACAGGCTGTGTGCCGGAAGATGGTAGACGTCGCCGTTGGAGCAGCGGTCCCACGGGCTGGCTGTTCTGTGTGCACATCGTCAATGCCTGGCAATAGTGGCATGCGCGACCTATTGGAGCAACCAATTCGACATGTAACGCGTGAGCTCGTCGTCGTCTTCCAGTCTCGGCTGTCTTCGGGTACTCTAGGTAGATGGTTTCAACGGCAGTTGCTCGGCGTTCGCGACGATCTTGAGCAGACAATCGTAAGTCATGGCAAAGCTACTTCCATAGTAAGGAGAGACAGGTAAGTACAACGTTTGACAGCACGAACCATAGCATTACGTAGCACATATATTACCTTCCCGTCTTGAGTCGACAGCTGGCCGCCGAAGACGGGGTCAACTCCCTATGATTGGAGCGCATATACAATATCTGTCTTACCGCGCCTTCCACGCGGTTGTAGTATCGTTCGGCCCAAGTGTGACAAGTATCTGCAGTACTCCACCACGTACCATCGAGTTAGTAGCTCGACCAGGCACAGTGTAAGTGCTATGAGTCGATCTTCCTCTTGCCGACACCGTTTCGCGTGGCTGTACTTTTGTAGGATCATGAGAAAACACATTCAGGAGTCAATGTGGAGGCTTCGGTTTCATATCTGGCCTATTACAATACCACCCAGTCCAGAAGAACGAGGCAAAGCAATGCACAATATGCGGCGAGACAATATACCCCTCATGGTACCTTCGACACATCGCTGCACACAACAAAGACAAGGCTGTAACGCGCAGATTCCAATGTAGCCAACGTCAAAAACGTACATGACGCGAAGCCCTCTCAGAGAACACAAGCGTTCTCATACCGGACTGACATACGACTGTCGTGAATACTCGGAGGATTTCGCCATTCCATCTGCGCTTAGACCACGTCGGCGCACACATGAGAACAAGCGGCAATATGGTTGTACGAAGTATGAGAAGGAATTCACATGCGTGGAGATACTCAAGGACCACGAGGCACACCACGGCAGGGGGGAGTCATACCGACGCTCGCTCTGCGCTTGCGCGTTCACTACTTCGGGAGATCTGGAGCACCGTAACGCAACGATGCGCCACAAGCTGTTGGAAGCAGTGGTTGCGGCATAAGAGTGAGCTAGTATGGCTGCCGGTAGATAGGCAGTAGATAGGTTGAGGTTTACTTCGGATACAAGTTCATCGCAACAAGATAACCACGTGCAACATGCTAACGAACATTGTCAATAAGCGATGTTCGCTCCGCGATACTCAACTGTGTGTCTCACGGAAATGTCTAAGGTACGTGCCAATCTCCGTCGTACGTGTCAAGGGGCGAGCTAGATGTTGCGCTACGCGTTTATATAGCATATACTCAGACCTACGACCACGTCGTGATTCAACATCAAACAAGTACATGTAAGTCCCTCCTGCGATGCAGCCAAGCTGTCACTGGCAGGTGGCGTGCGTTCAACCGCATTCGGACGCAGTGTCCGGCGTGCCTGTCTCCCAAAGTGTGTCATCGTCGCTTAGATTGTAGTTCTTTCACAAAGGAAACCTATCCTACATCACCAGGCAAATCATGCCCCATGCTCACTTCAATACCAGGGCTGTGCACCAACAAAATCACCGTGCGATCCGCGCGATGCATAAGGGACAGGCTGAACGCAGTGCGAGGAAATCTTGAGCAACGTCTAACGAGCGACTGCTACGGGACTACACCTCGCTCCCACGTGTTGTCACAGCCAATCAAGCGGTCATCAATGGCAAAGCGGGTTAAATCGCGAAACAGATCTGGATGCAATCAGGACGTGGCCCGTTACAGGCACCACTCCCCAACGACCTCCGTAGTACCGAACATCGATATGGTAATCTGTATCGATTGCCGATTAGCCTGGGGAGAGATGCTCGGCCGGTACTGCAGAGGGATACACACGGGAGCAACGCTTGGCACGGCGGAGCATTACGCTGCAACGCGGCGCATGGGATGGCAAAACTACCTCGATACAGTATCGTACATTTGATCATTACGGTCATGGTGGATCGATGACCCCAAAGTGACGTGGTTAGGCAACTATTGTGCATTTCAAAGCGCAATTATTAGCCGACTGCTCAGGTGTGGCTGCGGATGAGCGAGTTACGGACGGAGATGCTAGTATACACCAAAGCTGAGAGTGCCCGGCGAGCTCACCTCGTGAATGCAGTCGGTCCGCGATGAGGTCTTTTATGCCACTCGGATAACGCAACATTCTACACGCCGCGCACTGCTGTTTGGGCAGCAGAAACCCGTTGGGAAAGACGGTGACAGCTGGCATTGATCAGGCGCAGCACTTCTTGGCGGCGGTCTGTTAGCCTACTCCAGCGTTCAAATGCTGGTTATTGCTGATGCGCCTGAGAGTGTTGCGTTGGGCGATTTCCAGAGCTCTCCAAACGGACATAGCGTCCCCTCCGGTCGCTAATTGCTGAGACACTCCTTCTGGAGCTTTGTAGTGTTGGTTCGGTCAAGTCTCCTGATGGCTTGGCCCACTTTCGCGCATGCAGCACGGTATTCCAGTAGGAGGCTACCCTTGCTGAACTAGACGCTTGACAAAGATTTCATCCGCAACCTTCAGTCTAGTGGATGTAGATAAGTATACTGAGTGCCCCTCTAGTCAGCCAACCTACGTGTATCTGATCCGCGCCGTTGATGTGAACAATTATCCGGGTGCTGGGTTTCCTCACGACCCCCAATCACCTTCGCGACGAATCGACTTTCGCTCGCTGGAGAGGTCCCCGACCAGGAGATGCGAGACCACCAGGAACTCCTTCAGTTGTGACCGATAGAGCGAGCCGTCTTTGTTCCCTAGTTCGGCAACGTTTCAGGAACCCGTAAGACCAATGGTGCAACCCAGGGTAACCGCCACTAGCATACCCTGGTTGGAACGGACGAGGGACGGCCACAAAGCTGGCAGTGGGAAGGCAGATGCTACAAGTGACCCTTCCCTCGGCGCGGTATCGCACATCTCTATTCGATTTGGAGTAAGAATCTTGCCATGATGGTACCGCTTAGCTGCAGAGGGATCGCATGGCATATACCGGTTTACGCCAATCCACGACGGAGCAATCAAAGCTATGATCATGCTTCGAGTATGCAGAGCATTTGACGGAGGCCAGAGCTCTGGCTTCTCGCAGGAGACTGCAGGTGCTCAAGAAAATCGTTGGTAATTCAAGGGCTCAGGGCACCCACGAATGCACTGCTTCGGTTGGAAGCGGGCATACCGACCCTGACGTTCCCGGCGCCTGCTGCTAAAGCCTTCTTTGGGATATCCCATTAGATGTACAGACGCTTGATCACGTCTTCAGCTGACCTTCCATGGTTGACAGCCGCCTGACATGTTCAAGGCGTCGAGCATGGCAGAAGGATAAGTCCGTCGAGTGGGGTGTGCTGTGAAGTCGGTCGCGCAGCTTTCTGCAGCCTCGGTCGATCTACTCGACCCAAGGTCGATGGCGGAGAGCGATAGCTGATATGCTTGGGTAGGTTTCTTCACACCTTCAGGTTGATCCAAGCCTTCACCCTGCGCCATACGCATGTGTGCTGGCTGGCCCGCACCTGGCATTTTGACTGTACTCCTGGAAAGCCCGATGGAATCCTGGTTCACATCACCGGCTTGTGACGTTTCGGGGTCAACGATCATGAGGTCCGTCATATGGATAAAGTGCCGGGCTAGGTCCGCCATTGAGCTGGCCACATCGGAGGAGGTGAGGTTGGCAAGCGTAAACTTTTGTGTCTCGGAAACTCCTATGACGGTAGTACGTTCCGCCTCATCATCGATTTCGGTGCGGATATTCTCGATGTTCAGTCGATCGAGGCGTTGGCAAAGGTCATTCACAAGAGCGATAGTGCGCGAGTCCAGTGTTTCGTTGCTTTCGGTCCCGGTTCGAATGTCCCTTAGCAATTCCAGCACGCACTCATACATCGTGTCTGGCTGTCTGTACGAAGCTTGTGGCGACTTAGCGTCGGCGCATGCCTGTGGGTGGCTTGTGTGGTTGTGCTGCTTCGGGCCTTTCCATGTTGCGGTCATCCTCTTTTTGGTCCCTCCACAAGAATTCGGATCCGGCGACCTATGCCTCTTGTTGCCGTCGTTCAGATCGCAGCTGGGAGTAGTGAGCAGAGAAGCCCTCCCGGTGGGCGCTGCAGGGTCGACTCGACACTCATTCCGGGGATCAAGCTGTCTTCGGACTTCATAGTCGAGTGTCCTGAGTCCGAGCCCACTGATGGGCTGGCTCGCCGCCACGGACTCGTAGCCTACGGGAGCAGACAAAGCTTCGCTTGGACCTGATGCCTGATCGAGCAACAATGCTTTGTTTAGACATGACCGTGCCGCAAGCCGCTGACGAGGGTCCATCACGATCATCCCCGATAGGATGTCGAGAAGCTCCTCTGACTCCCAGTTGCTCAGATGCTCCACGAGTCGTTTACACCATGCCAGCGTCGAGCCCGAGCTTTGTTGTGGGAGGCCGTACACATATTGGTAAATCACAACGCCCAGTGACCAAATATCTACGGCTCGTGAATACTGGATCCTGGACCTGGAAGCCTTCGACCCATGATGTCTGGCAAGCTCAGGCGGTAGGTACATGGGCGTTCCGCAAAGCGTCTTCAGATCTTCGCTTGCCTTGGACAAGCCAAAATCACCAAGTTTGATGTGAATCGGCTCCCGACATTGTACTAGAAGGTTCTCAGGTTTGATGTCTCGATGCACGATGGGTGGGCTCTGTTCGTGCAGGAAGGCTAAGGCGGAGAGAGCTTGTTGCAGAACGGTGATCGCCTCGTGTTCTGAAAACTTGCGCCAACGATTTTGGGTTTCGAGATGACCTTGCGGGACATATTCCATGACCAGCTGTGGCGATGGTCTCTCCATTGCAAAGCACAATCGGACGATGTGCTCCTAAAATGACCTTAGTGTATGGCTTCTTGGTGCTCTTGAGAAAACTTACGTGCGGGCTCTGCCGCATCAAAGACGCTTCCTTCTCCCAGTCTGACTTGTCCAGGTTTGTAAACCTCTTTGAAGCATATTCGCGACCTGTGCTGACATCCCACACTCGAGTCACCACTCCGTATGCGCCGCGACCTAGCGTCTCTTGCTCGAGTAGGATCGGATCTTGTATCGGCGTATGCGTTCCACTGGGAGCTGCCGTCGAAGCAATGCTCTGGATACCGAGCGCACCGAAAGGGAGATCGTTCGTTATTGCAGTCTCTCCGAGGAACTCGTCTACATTTTCGAAGTAGATATCCGGGAATGTAGGTTTCGCCACAACGATCTGGAATTTGATGGCAGTGTGTAGCCGGATAACGATGGATCTGGTGTCATTTGGCACTTCGTGACCGCTCAATATCCACGTGAAGTGACGACGTTTCTCTCCTCCTTTTCCGTCATATGTGACAATGGTTCCGTTGCTCGAGCAATCCCGCAATACTAAGCGCCGCTCCTCGTCGAAAGTCAGGTAGCAATGGCAGCGACTGATGCCCTTGAGCAGTGGCAGAACGATGTCGCAGCTGTTCGAGTCGGTCCCAATCGTAAATCTATGGCCGGCTTTTGGCCCGTGAGTAAAGGTGAGCTGGAGTCCTTTCCCACCGACTGTTTCCTTCTCAACTTCTTCTTCGATGTCGCTCAGCGGGGCCGTCGTTTCGCGGCTGTACCGTCCATGCAGCTCCGAATAGTCTTTCCGTACGTCTATCATGCGAGAATGATTTTGACGGAGTTTCACAGTGCGGATTGCTAGACCATCCTCGCCTTCACCGTATGGATACAAGCGGGCAATCAGATCCTCCATCGCAGAGTAATAGTCCAGCGTAGCAAGATGAATTGTTACATCTAAGTTACTAGTACGCCAAAACCAACACGCAGCTCGCATCCAATCGAGCTCTTGCCGCCCTGTAGCTGTCACGTTTAGCGCTGTGGTATGAATGGAGGGGCCGAGGCTAGATTCTGAGATGACTCAGGGAGCGGGCCGCTCCCTAAGCCCGCTGAGGCGCGAAAGAGATGAGCATTCCTTCTCCGGGTCGGCTTGCATCCTACACTCGTCGATGTAATGGCTAAGCCAGATATCAAAGTCCCACCAAAGCCCCTAGTCCGTGAGATAGCAGCGTATAACGATGAAGAGCTTGATCGATACTTGGAAGAAAACGGCCGGTGAGTCTGTGAGCCATTACAATCACCTTCACCAGCTCACCAAGATGCGAAGGATAATCAGTGTTCAAGATCCAGAGAATATACGGTCTGACTTCATTCAGAGACTCAGGTAAAGTAGAAGGCCAGCCGGCCAGACGTACACACTCTGATGGTATGAACAGGGATAAAGTGCATTGGTCTCGCAAAGCGACCCAGTCATGCGCAGTAAACCTCGACCAGGTCGCTTCTCGGCTTCGCACCGCGTCGACGCATACCCGATTAGCCCCTCGATCGCCCTCGCCTTCGCCCACTCCTCCATTGCCCTCGCAAGAGGAAGAGGATACGGAGAGATTACGAAGGGAAACTGCATCTTACCCTCTACTGGTACAGGCAGGATGCCGTCCCCCTTACCCCTTCGACCTTCTCAAGAGCTTCTTCTTCAATCCTGAGCAATACATCCACCATCCTCAATATCACGACATCATCATGTTCTGGCGTTACCGCATTCTCGACAAGGAAGAGAGGACATTGCTCTGTGCGTGCCATCTATTGAGATGGAACAGATTCTGCAGGCTTCAACACATTATCAGGGAGCGGAGTGTTGAGAACGAATGGATATTGATTGACGCGGCGGAATCGGATAGCTGGGAGGAATATGTGGAGTCATTTGGTCCGAAAGAGGGCGAGTGGGGATTTCAAAGGTACGCCGAGAGAATGAAGAAGCGCCTAGCAAAGTACGGATTCACTCGGCCATTTCAGCTCGAAAGCGATCTCTCACGACAAGACGCACTGACAACCTGGATCGAATATCTCGGCTACGAGTACTGGTTCTATGACCAGTCTGCGACCTATGTCGAGCATTGCCAGCGCAAGCACGATGAGGCATGGAAGAAGCTCGTCGACTCGGGTGTCTTAAGGCCTGGGGAGTCGTACGATGTAGTCTGCGACATTGAGTCTGTGTTCAAGCGCGCGGCTGAGAATGAGGGGGCCAAAAGCGCAGTGCAATTCACAACAGCAGCGCTCTGTGCTGCTGAAATAGCGGCCATGAAGTCATGTGCATCTCAAGACGTACGGGATGCCGATGAAAGGCGGTTATCAGCTGCACAAGCTGCACGCGACAAAGCTGAAGCCGACTACCATTCATTGATGCGACGGCGCGACGCAATTACTGACTTTTGTCAGCAAACCAAGGGTTGTCGTAATGCGCATGATGATGCAGAACGTCATCTCCTCCTACTGCGATGGATAAAGCAGCAGATCCCTTTGGTCGAATGCGAGTCAAGGTCCGTGGGAAGCGGCATCGTCCACACTGAAAGTCGACAGAACAGCAAGCCGCTCCGAATCACCGTGGCCGAGGATCTCGACTTACAGCATCCTGATACTGGCCTCTCGGCCGCTGCCAGCAACGCTACAGCAGCGGTGGAGAAGGCACGGGCAGTCTCTGTAGGTGTGCGGGAAGGGAAACATAAGCGCAGCCGCTGCGAAATTACCGAAGTGCACCGGCGGTTCAAGCGATCGAAGATCACAGGTCAAGGTGATCTCGAAACGTGTTCGTCAAACAGGACCGCTGATGTCAAGGAAGGTGTACCGGATATCATTGAGGGTACCATGGACATTGGAGATAGGGAACGAAAACCGGAGGATGGCAAAGCCAGCTGGGATCCGCATTCACAGCTTGACAGACCACTCCGTCGAAGTGCGAGAGTAGCACAACTAGTCACCAAAGCCGCCGCGCTCGCACAAACTTCAGCGCCCTTGCCGGTGGTCAGGCCGAAGAAGAGAGGAAAATAACCCCGTGTAAAGCTTGCGAAGGGTAGCTGTCCGAAGGAAATGGGTGGACATTCGACCGCGCGGGCCGCAGGAATGAGTGAATAGATGTCAATGGGAGATTCCACGCGGAGACAGCTTCGCTTGAGGCCAAGACGGTACTCGGCGCGCTTCTCCAAAACCCCAACGTAGATTGAAACTACAACGTAGCTCGAAACCACAAAGCCCCTCGCCTTCCAAATGACAGTCGGCCTTCTCGAGACCAGCGATAGGGCTGCAGCTGGATATATGTCAGCTGTGGCTGGTGTTCTCAGAGGTTCAGCAATTATCGTCACCACAACATATTTTCGCTAGAACTCAGCACGTACAGCTTTGGCATCGTCTGCCCGCTGTACTCCAGAGTTCCGTTCTGTGTTCACCCCGTGCCGCATCTCTCATACCGAGTGACGTACCGGCGCATCGGTGTCGGTCTCTTTGTCAGCAGCGCATCCTACTCGGTTGCTACTAGGCTCTTGCGATACTGAGAAGGTATGGAATAAGCGGTTCAATTCTCTTTCACAACAAGCCTTGGAGGGACGGCCGACGATGGACAGATAGGTATCTCATATCATCACGCAACAAACGGCGAGCCTGCCTGCGCCTTGGATGTACGGCCCTGAGTGGTGTCATAACTCGAATGGACAATGTCGAGGAATGGCGCTGAGGAAAACGCCACTGTTGAGACGGACGTACCCTGAAGGATCGACTATAAGTCAACTGCCAAACAAACCTACAAACACCTTGAGTGCAGATGTAGCGAGCGAGAGGACAGCTCTTACCGAAACAGGACGAGTCAGCGTCCGGAGATTGTAGGATGAGCGTGGTCGATTCGAAGGTCTTCAGGCTGGACATGTCCCGGCAGTGACATGGATCCAATGGCCGCGTATGGCAGATACTTCCCAGCTGGCCAAGTCTCAGTAGCTTCACGAGGGCGGTATCTGCTACTTTTCGAAATGTCGGAGCGTCTCAGGTAGACCGCTCCCGTCGTCTCGGACGACTTCTGGATGGACAATGCTGGTGGTGAAGCGGTTTCGTCCGGATCAGTCGGCAGTCTCGAAAGATCGGGTTGGATGCGTAGGGAATAAGTGATCGTAGTCTATCGTGCAACCAAGATGAGCAGAGACCTCGTTAAAGACTGTTGTGATCCTCCCATTTCGTACATACAGCCAAAGGGAGTCTTATGCGCTCATCCATGGCGGAGACAACACTGGAGGTAGAAGCACCGGATTCGTAGCACGAATAGAAGAATCTCTGTTACGTGCTTGCAGGCGTATCGCCAGCTCGCCGGCAGCAAAGATAGCAGGGTATCACGCATGCCCACAGAGATGTATTAATGTGTATGCGACCCTGATTGCGCCCGTCTAGTTCGGACATACCGACTTTGACTTTGACTTCGGCGCCAACAGCCTTCAAGCTGTTTCTCATGCAGACACGTGCACACCGCCGGAAGGAAAGGT
>JAWDJV010000535.1:0-13883 GCA_033119285.1 Teratosphaeriaceae sp. CCFEE 6253
GCGAACGATGTTCGCAAGGAGGCGATGCACGAGTGTGTGCGCAAGGAGATCATGAGCCGCTTGGGTGAATTGGGGGTGAAGCAGCTCTTCGTGCACAAGGAGGGCTTCGGGGAAGCAAAGCCAGACGGGCCGCACGTTACGATCCTGGCGACGGAGCTGGAGGCGCTCATGGGCAAGAAGGATGTGATCGTAGTGGTCAACGAGCACATGCAGGATCTGGGCGTCTGGGCTTATCGCATGCTGATGCGGGAGCCGGGCATTGATGGCGGGAGCGTGGTCGGGATGGTGAAGAAGCTGCAGGCTTGGGGCAGTGAGAGGGTGGTGTCGGAGTCGATGGCGGACCTGGAGGCGATGGAGCAGGTAAGCAGTCCATTGCTTGACGTTCAGCAGAGATATGTTCACTGACGCCAGGAACCCTCTTGTCCCAGAGCACCAGGAAGCTGAAGCCTGGCGGTGTTGCCGATGAGGCGAGTACGAGCCACGAGACGCCAGGCGTCATCGTCCTCAATCCCGGCGAGCTGCTCTACAGCCACAGCCTCAACCGCAACATGTCGCAAGCCGCCTGGCTTGCTCGTCCAAAGGAGTCGGCCATTAGTGAGGCCTTCAAGATCGACCAGCTCCACAACCGCATCGCTGGCCACGAGACCTCCGAAGCTCACGTGCGCAGCGTCTTCGAGCAAGTCATCCCCAAGATCACCAAAGACGATGTGCGCCTGTACTTCGTCGGGCTGAGTGACGGCAGCGAGGGCATGCTGAAGTGTCTCGACGACAAGCTGCTGGTAAGCCGCGACGACCACCTGGGCTCCAACATGGAAGCCATGGCGCTCGTGGAGCCGACGCATGTCCCGGCGCAGCTCAGGTCGCTCGAGCTGTCCAACTTCATGCGGACCGCGAGGGCGCGGAGCTACGTCTCGTCCGAGAAGCGCAAGGGCGAGCTACTCGTGATGCCGCAGTCCACGTCGAGCCATCTGGAGATCTCCGCGTCCCAGCAGCTCGAGCTCGAAGCGGGCCACAGGTCTGACAATTCTGGGTCCGAGACCAGCACCGTGGCGCCGATCGCTATCCCGGGAGCCAAGGAGAGGGTCGACTCGATCGAGCCAGGACTCACGGAGAGCACCAACGCCCTCCGCTCCTTGGGAAGCAAGCTGAGTGACAGCTACTCCTTCCCCAAGAGCCCATCCGTCCTCCAGTCAAGTGTGCATAGCCTGCCCTCGAACGACGGAAGTGTCGAGAAGAGCGGCGTCCTGGCAACGAGGTCGCGTGCCAACACCACCGAGTCGCACACGGTCCCCGGCTACGACCCGCTCGCCGACTCCAACGGCGACCTGTCCTACTCGAAGCAGCAGGAGGATCTGGAGCTCGACGACGATCTGCAGCCGTACCCGTATGCAAAGGATCCGGTCAGCTGCCCGACCTTCAGCGCAGGGTTCGAGGGTATGAGCGAGCTCATCTGGCCGGAGGTGATGGATAGCGTGTTGGACTGGTTCAGGGACCTGAGCGAGTACGCTGATGAGCGCTAGGCGAGGTTGCGGGAGATCCGAGAGGCGGAGGGGATGGAGATGGAGGCAGCCGGCTTCTTCTGACGAGGATGGAGGGATGGGTTCCATGCACGCGGTCAAGCTTGCACAGCCTGCAGGCCTCGACGAGGTTTGAGCCAGCAAGGACGGTCGACGGTGTCGCGTAGCCGCTGATACGGAAGCATCTAAGACTTCGGGGTCTTAGCCGTAGGATAGCTCAGACCGAGGATAACAGTGTACATCATGCCCGGCGTATTATCGTGCTGCTTCAGCCAGGGTCGGGTATCAACGCTCATCGTCTGCCTGTCCATCACATGATAGGCACAGCCTGCTCGCCAACGCCATGCTATGCCTGTGCAATCGTCCTGATCCTCAAGCACCACTGCCAGTCTCTGCCGCAGCCTACGAGTCCTCATTCAGCAAATCGTCCAGGTCATCCTCGTCCCATCCGCCCTTCCTCCTCTGCACCGTGACCTTCTCCGTCTCCTGCTGCTGCTCGCTCAACGCATTCAGGATGTCCTTGAGCTGCGCCTCCGACACCGGGCCCCGCAGCTGCCCGCCCCGCGCCAGCGCGATCAGCCGGTTCTCCACGTCCTCCGCCCGCGACGCCTTCACCATCCGGATCCGGCCCAGGCGGTCTGAGGCCGCGGGTTCGAGCACCTGCGCGAGGATGGACGCGCGCATCTCGGCATCGCGGGTCCTGCGAGAGATGATTTAGCGACGGTCGCGCATCGGGCGCTGGCACGGTCGAGTGTACTTCTGCGCTTCCTCTTGCCCGCCATTCTGACCCCCACCTTGCTGCGATTGCAGCTCCTGGCGGCGTGCCTGTCGGATGGCGTCCAGATCCGAGTCACCCATCTTCGAGATGCATGTGGTAGTCGAGCTTCAATTTCTGAGCATCACGTGCAGGGCTGGATGATCGACAATCGCGGCCGCGTCGCGGGATCGGGCGGCCCCGCGTTTGCCACGAGGTCGGCCAGGCTCACGGAAACGACCCCTCCATCGAACATTACCCCTCCATCACGAAGTCGTACAATGCGATGGCGTGCTTACTGCTGGTAGTGGACGAGGCATCTGGCGCAACGCCTCTTCCAGCGTTGGCCGACGGAGCAATCCATGGGACACGGTGCTCGCAAGGACATCATCATCATGGAATGCCGGCGAACGCTACCGTGAGGCCTCGGTCATGATCGCTGGCGGGGCTCGACGATGGCCGCCCACAATCCACCAAGCACCCGGGACGCCTCGATGCGCTTACGGCAGCCGCCGGCCGCGTCTGTGGCGGCCATTGTGATCGTGCGCTCCTTTGTCCATGACATAAGCTGGCTTACACAACTTCCCAAGTGATAACGTGAGGGCCTCGTGGACCGCGCGTCTCCTATTACTTACGACGGCCAAATGGATCGGCCTGCAAGGCACCAAAGGCATGATGATGCAACCCGATCTCGAACCCTCCTTGCCCCGAATCTGCAGTGTTTTGACCTGCGTCCGGCGGTGATTGGCCGGAGAACGATCGGAATTCGAAGAGGACGGTCCCATTGTGCCGCTTTGGGCAGTAGCGTCGAGCACGCCATCGTTCAAAATTTGACGTAGCGGCTCTTGCATTTCCAAGCAGAGCGCTGGCGGGCACGCTGGATATAGGCAAGTGGGTGAGCAGTTGAGCGGTCGTATGAGTATCCGTCGCCCTTCCTATTTCCTTCCTCCGACACACATCTCATCTGTCTTCGATCTCACAATCTCGAGCCCGTTCACGATCTTGGATTCGCCACAAAGCCGCTTTCAGCAGTCCACAATCACCCCGACGGTCTCTCACGCTCTCACGACCGATCACACTACAATGGCGTTCCGCCAACGATCAAATTCGTCGGAGCCGGAGTCTGGCTATGCCAGCGGCTCGTCGACAGAAAGCCTGGCGGATGTATACTTCACGAGATCGCACCTGAAATTCATCAACCAGCAATTGGCAAAACTTGAGCCAGAAGATGTGCTGAGATGGTGCCTCACATCTCTCCCACGATTATGGCAGACGTCCGCGTTCGGCCTGACGGGGCTCGCCATCATGGACATGATCTCCAAGCTCGACTACGCGATCAAGCCGGACATCGAGCTCATCTTCCTGGACACCCTCTACCACTTCTCGCAGACGCTCGACCTCGTCCAGCGGGTAGAGCGAAGGTACCCCGACCTGAAGATCCACACATACAAGCCAGAGGGCTGTGAGACAACCGCCGACTTCGAGGCGAAGTACGGCGAGCGATCCTGGGAGGCGGACGAGGAGCGGTACGACTGGGTGGCGAAGGTCGAGCCGGCGCAGCGGGCATACCGGGAACTCGACGTCAAGGCCGTCCTGACCGGACGGAGAAAGACGCAAGGCGGCAAGCGGGGCGATCTGGACATTGTGGAGATCGACGACCAAGGCCTCATCAAGGTCAACCCGCTGGCAAACTGGTCCTTCAAGCAGGTCCAGGCGTACATCAAGGAGCACGACGTCCCCACCAACGACCTCCTGGATCAGGGCTACCGGTCGGTGGGCGACTGGCACTCCACACAGCCCGTGACCGACAGCGAGGATGAGCGGGCGGGCCGGTGGAAGGGCCGCCAGAAGACCGAGTGCGGGATCCACAACAAGAAGTCCAAGTACGCCATCTTCCTGCAGGAGCAGGAGGAGAAGCGGCAGCAGGAGCTCAGCGACGCCATCCAGAATGGTCTCAAGATTGAGGCAGCCTCATAACAGTGGTTGGGGTCCTATTGGTGGCGTTTGGTCGGTCGGTCGGTCCTTCTGGCTTAGCATGGGCGTTGGGTCGACGGAAGGTTGTTCACACCTGTTGAAAAGCGAGCATAGCGTAGCGTTGCGTGCGATCGTCTTGATCTGATGCCGTTGGAAGGCTTTTATGAATAGCTGCCAAATGGCATGAATGAAATTGTGCACATGAGTGGGACGTGCCATTGGCTTGTCGCATGATCGTCCTGTCAATGCGAGTATCCTTGATATTGCTCCAGCTGTGAGCAATTCTATCTTGCCATCGATACTTACGCTGCTCAAGTGTAGGTTTGCATGATGACGGCGTGGCCGCGGTTGAGGAGTATGATCAGTTGTCCTGACCCACCATGCCAATGCCACGCTCGGTGGAACGATGGGTGAATTGTGTCTGTGACCCAGGCACCCGTAGCTATCCTCTCGTCTGGTTACGCGTACAGGTATACGCGGTGTTGCGGATAGAGCAGGCCAAGGTTTCACGTCGGCGATCAAATGCGGCTGTTGTCGGGTGGTTCCTGCAGGTGGACAGAGTTCTAAAAAGTCGACGGCCCTCTCAATGTCGTGATCGCTTTGGCATTTTTGCTGTGCCATTTAGATTTAATTGCCCGATTCGCGAAACATCACACACTGTCTCTGTTCTATTCTCCTCCAGCCCACGCAAGAGTTTCGGCTGCCCAATCCATCATTCACGAACAATGGCCAACCCACCTCATGGTGAGCTTCCTGCGCTACAAGCCTGTAAGGAGGCACTGACGGCGACCAGGCGGTGCCTTGAAGGACCTGATCGCCCGCGATGCGCCGCGCCGCAAGGAGCTGTCCGAGGAGGCAGAGAAGCTGCCGGCCGTGGTCCTCAATGACCGGCAGCTCTGCGATATGGAGCTGATCCTCAATGGCGGGTTTTCACCGCTGGAAGGCTTCATGAGCGAAGAAGACTACAAGGGCGTGGTTGAAGACAACCGGCTCGCCGACGGCAACCTCTTCTCCATGCCCATCACCCTCGATCTGGGTGAAGAAGAGATCGAGCAGCTTGGGATCAAGAAGGGTGCGCGGATCACCCTCCGTGACTCGCGGGATGACCGCAACCTGGGCATCATGACCGTGGAGGACGTGTACAAGCCGGACAAGAAGAACGAGGCGGAGAAGGTGTTTGGCGGCGATCCGGATCACCCGGCGGTGAAGTTCCTCTTCAACCAGACCGGCGACTACTATGCGGGCGGCAAGATCGAGGCCATCGACCGCCTGATGCACTACGACTACGTGGCGCTCCGCTACACCCCAGCGGAGCTGCGTCTGCACTTCGACAAGCTGGGCTGGTCCCGCGTCGTCGCCTTCCAGACCCGCAACCCCATGCATCGCGCCCACCGCGAGCTCACCGTCCGCGCAGCCCGGAGCAGGCAGGCGAACGTGCTCATCCACCCGGTCGTCGGCATGACGAAGCCGGGCGACATTGACCACTTCACCCGTGTGCGCGTGTACCAGGCCCTATTACCTCGCTACCCGAACGGCATGGCGGCGCTGGCTCTGCTGCCCCTCGCCATGCGCATGGGCGGCCCTCGCGAGGCCATCTGGCACGCGATCATCCGTAAGAACTACGGCGCCACGCACTTCATCGTCGGCCGCGACCACGCCGGCCCGGGCAAGAACAGCAAGGGCGAGGAGATCTACGGACCCTACGACGCCCAGTACGCCGTGGAGAAGTATCGCGACGAGCTCGGGATTGAGGTCGTGCCGTTCCAGCAGATGACCTACCTACCCGACACCGACGAGTACAAGCCCAAGGACGAGGTACCCAAGGAGATCAAGACCGCCGATATCTCTGGTACCGAGCTGCGCCGCCGGCTCCGGACCGGTGGCGATATCCCGGAGTGGTTCTCGTACCCAGAAGTCGTGCGTGTCCTGCGCGAGTCGCATCCCGCGCGGAACAAGCAAGGCTTCACCGTCTTCCTCACCGGCTTCACCAACTCCGGCAAAGACGCCATCGCGCGCGCGCTGAACGTCACCCTCAACCAGCAGGGCGGCCGCTCCGTCACCCTCCTGCTCGGCGAGACGGTCCGCAGCGAGCTCTCCTCCGAGCTCGGCTTCTCACAGGAGGACCGCAACCGCAACATCGCGCGCATCGGCTTCGTCGCCTCGGAGCTGACCAAGTCCGGCGCGGCCGTCATCGCCGCGCCCATTGCGCCCTTTGAGAAGAGCCGCAAGGCGGCGCGCGAGATTGTGGAGAAGTACGGCAGCTTCTACCTTGTGCACGTCGCCACGCCGCTGGAGTACTGCGAGAAGACGGACAAGCGCGGTATTTATGCTAAGGCGCGGAAAGGCGCGATCAAGGGTTTCACGGGCGTGGACGATCCTTATGAGGCGCCGAAGGGCAAGGAGGCGGATCTCGTCATTGATCTGAGCAAGGAGAATGTCAGGACCGCTGTGCACCAGATCGTGCTCATGCTGGAGAGCGAGGGCCTGCTGGATCAGTTGTAAATGTCGCCTGGGTGTACGACGCCGGCTCTCGGGAAAGATGACTCTCGGGAAAGATGTACACAACTAGATAGACGAGCCGCCCGGGAACACCGAGCCGTGGGTAATAATAGTCGAATTGTGAGCATGACTCCGCTATCTACTGCTGGAGTCTACAATTTGCCTGTGGCGCAGGAGTCATGCCTTGAGAAACTCGTCAATGGCGTCTATGATTTGTCTCCACCTACACTCCAGCAGCCTCAGCTCATTGTCGATCGCTGACGTCTGCTGACTCTTCATCGGATGAACCTTGCCGTGCTTGCGCAGCGCGTCGCCCCGGTACTCCTTCAGCAGCGCCTTCACGAACGCAATCACCGCTTCCGAATGATCCTCGGCCAAGTCCTCGCCGTTCGCGACGTAGTACTCCCACTCATTGCACGTCAACAGCATCGCTCGCACCGCGACTTGCGTTTTGAAGCATAGCTCGTTACTTGCGGGGAGCAGCGCGTAGCCGCCGAGGAAGCCCACGTCTTGGAGCTGAGAGCGTACTGCCTCGGTGAGTCTGGGCAAGAGGACGTGGTCGAGACGGACGTCGTCATCCTCGTTGTGGATGCCGGCTGGTAGATTGCAGATGAAGCCGTAGTGGACGAGCAATTTGTCGTTGGAGTGTGCACCGTAGGTTGCGAGGACCTCCTCGCCGGCAGCTGAGAAAGTGTCAATGGTGTTCTTGCCGGCTATACGGCGCAATTCTAGTCCGTTGCTCACCTGTGATTCCTTCTATATTGAACACTACGTCGAGGTGGCAAGATGGAACTGATACCGAGAAGAGAGAAGGAGAGAGTTGGAGGACTTACCATAGTCTCTATTCGCGATCACCTCGTACCCATCAGGTCGCTGAAAGACATCACACGTCGTGCCACTTGGTGCATGATTGATGTAGTCAATGAACGGACACATGACCATGTACCCAGCTTTGCCTTTCGGTGGCTTCCAGTGAAAGCTCCGACTGTTCACAATGGACCAATAGTATCGGAAGATATCGGCAGAACGTCCTTGGCTAGATAGAAAGGCTCTGACAGCTTCAAGGTCTCTAGCGTAGTCCTGCTCCTGCCTGAGAAGGGGCTGTTCGATCGACGGCGGGAGAAGTTTGCGCAGGTCATCAAGCCATCGCATAGGCATACTGTGCTCGAAGTCGGCATCTGTCGGCCACGTTGCCTTCCAGATGGCCATGCCCTCATCGTCTGGTGATTCGCAGGTAGCCATGGCGCTACACGCGAGCTGGGCTTGTGGTGAGGCCTCCTTCGCAAGATTGGCAAGGGGCTTGAACATCGCCTTCTGCGGGACGAAAAGGATGCGCTTCCCTTTCTTGACGCGAGTTGTAGTGACCAGTCCCAGACCGCGTCCAGCGAGCTTCGCGGGTCTGACATTGGTGATCTCGACGCCGCGGTCGATGGACCAGGTGGTGAAGGCTGCGTGTTTGTCCATGTCCGGAACATCATCGTTCCACGAAACCTGTGGCTCTGGAGGCGTCTTGCGCTTCTTTGCACGCGGTGGCATTATAGGATTAGCAGATTTGCGGAGAGCTACCGAGTGTCTTCAGGTCTCGAGCCATTTGTTGGAACATTGAAGTGATGGATGAGAGATCCACAGATTACGGGCCGTGGCGAGGATTCGCAGCTGAAAATGGAGGTTGCGCAAGATCGACCTCCCCTCTCCATACATGTAAGTTTGCGTGGAACATGTCTTAGTTCTCGTAACAACCACATGGAGACTTCACACGTGCTGTCCCTCGTGGAGGACATGAGTACCAACATCGACGATCTCGAGGCCGCCCTTGCGCCAATCCTCAAGACCGCGCTTTCGGCCAGCACCAGCAAATTACCCTTACTCGACAAAGCAAAGCTGTATGTCCTTGCCACATACGCCATCGAGTCGATCCTCTTCTCCGCTCTACGGCTCAATGGCACGGACGCGAAAGCGCATCCGGTGTTCGCAGAGCTGGGCAGAGTGAAGGGGTATTTCGCAAAGATCAAGACGTCGGAGAATGCGGGCGCGAAGAGGAGTACGGTCGTAGACAAGGATGCTGCGGGGCGGTTCATCAAGCACGGGCTAGCTGGAAACGAGAAGTACGATCGCGAGAGGGCTGGCGCGAAGAGGAAGTTGGAGGATATCGCTAAGGGGACGCACACGAGGTTCGATGGCGCTGCGAAGAGAATAAAGGCCGACGAAAAGGCGGTGGCTGTGGTCCGGGCGGGGGATGTTGAAGAGGAGGATCAAGTGACGGACGCAAAGCCTGAGCATTTACCGACCGACAAGCAGCGGAGACGGAAATCGAGACGCGAGAAGAGGGAGGCGAGCGGGGTGTCAGCGCAACCCAGCAACGGCGGTACCATCGCGGCGGACGGCTCTGCTGGTGTCGACAAAGACTATGACCAGGGAGTTGCAATCACTCCTGGTGCTGTCCCTGCACAGCAACCATCCGGAGGTGAAGGCGAAGTCTCCCAAGACTTACCACAGGCTTCCATGAATCAAGCTGAGGGCAAGAAGAGCAAGAAGAAGAGACGAAAGGGTAGAGCGGAGGCGCAAAGGGCATTGGAGGACACGCGGGCCGCCGAGATGCTGTAGGCCGTATGGCTCCGTCTCGCGGCCTGCTTGTCCTGATCGCTGCCTAGGCTCATTCATGGTCTTTGTCTTATCTCCCAGCGTTCGAGCGTGGTACATCTGTGCACAAACATATCTCCCAGTGAGAGCTATGTAGTGCAGACTACAACAGTTCCGTCAACCTATGTATAGCCTCCATTGCCCGTGTTATTGCTCTGTCTTGAGCAAATCAGACTTCACATGTCGTTCGATTGGTCAACAATTGCCCACTTTTTGGCGCCATGTAGTCTGGCCGCTCTCATCCCACGAGGCTACCTGCAACAGCTGCATAAGATCTGCAGCTGCGACCGAAGCGACGCCCGCCATTCTCCACCCTCACCTCCACCAGCACCGCATTGCTCCGGGACAACGTCAAAAGCAGCGCATCTTACCTTATCGCAGCAACGCTGTCTTGGCTCGCGTGGCTTAAGGTTCTCCGCTGCATACTACACTCCGACACGTGGAGCGGCACCTGGGAGACGGCGATCGGACCTTGCGCGATCCGGAGACGCATCGACGAGTACACCAGTGCCGACACTATCGTTGTCGTTGAACGCGCCAGGAAAGCGATCAGCTGCGGAGGTGTGAGGTGGAGTCGATCCACCGGCGCTGCTTGTGAGCGCAGTAAGAGCTTTGCGGTGAGGTTGAGACGGAGCCAGAGAGAGTCGGCAGCACATAGTGGAGCGCACACAGACACGGCAACATGGCGACGCAGGCAACGCAGTCGCTGAAGGTAGGCAGGCTCGCTGAGCTCCGGGCACAACAGCCGGCTGACGGGCATACAAGTGTGTGGTGACCGGTGATGGTGCTGTTGGCAAGGTACGACCAGGCGGTCCTCGGGCTACACCATATGAGACTGGCGAAGGCTGACGAGCGGCGCAGACATGTCTGCTGATATCGTACACCACGAATGCCTTTCCCGGCGAATACATACCCACGGTGTAATAAGTTGTGCCACTTGCGGGCCGTGGATCGCTTGCTGACCGCTCCGTGCAGGTTCGACAATTACTCCGCGAGTGTCATGGTGGACAACAAGCCGATAAGCCTCGGTCTCTGGGATACAGCCGGACAGGAAGACTACGATCGATTGCGGCCTCTCTCCTACCCGCAGACCGACGTCTTCCTTATATGCTTCTCCATCGTCAGCCCATCCTCTTTCGACAACGTCAAGGCAAAGGTACGTGCAGCATGTCCAGCGCACACGTCTTCGCCATCTAACATACTCTTTAGTGGTACCCCGAAATCGACCACCACGCCCCCGGCGTGCCCATCATCCTCGTGGGCACTAAACTAGATCTCCGGGATGATCCCGAAGTGCGGGAGCAGTTGCGGCAACGTAAGATGGCGCCAATAGCCTACGAGCAGGCGGTCCAGGTCGCGCGAGAAATCAAGGCCATGAAGTACATTGAGTGCTCGGCGCTCACGCAGCGGAATCTGAAGAGCGTGTTCGATGAGGCTATCAAGTACGTAAAAGCCAAGGACTCTGCTTCACGGCGCATGGGAAGTAGCATGCTGACGTGCTTATCAACAGGGCCGTGATCTCGCCCAAGCCGCTTACGAAGCCCAAGAAGTCGAAGTGCACGATATTATGAGTATGAGGATCAGCGGCACTCGCTTTTTCAGTGAGGTATCGGGCATAGACCTGCACAGCGTTCGTTGTTCTCGCCCCGTTCCCACGGCGTCTGGAACGGGATTCAGGCACATCAGGCACGTCAGTCAGTCTTGGACAGATGGAGGAGCACAGGCGCTGAGCCGAGGATGAGCTGGCTGGTGCCCCTTTGGAAGCTGGCAAGACGAGCGGTGAAGCATGGTTGCTATCGCAGCCCAGACGCTGATCCACAGCTGTAATTGTGCTTGTCCAAATGATCTGAACTATTGATCCTCTTTGTTCGTGAGCCAGCCGCGAGTGCTAGCCGTCGCACTGCGCGTCTAATACACGCCTTGCCTAGTGTAAGTTTCGAGTGTCCCAACAGGGCCGATAGCAGTAAGTACATGTGTTGCGTCCTGTCTTCTACAATTACGCCCGCGAGTCATGCACATTGGCCACTCTATCGAAATATGCCCTATCCCATCGGACCCAGACTCCACTCTCCAGCACGAAATCAAGTAGTGAGGCATCCATAACGAACATGTCTCACCCTCATCAGCACGCGCCGCCCGGCCTCGCGGTCTTCGACATGGACTCCACCCTCATCCAGCAAGAAGTCATCGACGAGCTAGCGCGAGCCGTAGGAAAGTACGACCAAGTCGCCGCCATCACAGAAGCCGCCATGCGCGGTGAGGCACCTTATACCGATTTCGAGGCCTCCTTGCGAGCACGAGTGGCATTACTCAAAGGCGTCCCGACCTCGATCTGGGAAGAGTTGAAAGTCAACACTATTACATTCACTCCGGGTGCCACGGACCTGGTACGGATCCTGCGAGCCGAAGGCTGGAAGACGGCCGTGCTCAGCGGCGGCTTCATGCCCCTCGCCACTTGGGTGAAGGAGCGGCTGGGACTGGACTATGCTTATGCCAACGAGCTTGCAGTGGACCACGCTGCACAGGCTCTGACTGGTGAGCTGGTGCCGGGAGCACCGATCGTGCATGCGGAGCGCAAGCGGGGACTTCTACTGCAGCTTGCGAGGGAGAATGGTATTGCTGTTGAGCGTACGATTGCGGTGGGCGACGGGAGTAATGATCTTCTGATGATGCATGCTGCCGGCGTGGGCATCGCGTTCAATGCCAAGCCTAAGGTGCAAGCAGCGGCTCCGAGGGTGGTCAATAGCGAGAGCTTGGTGAGTGTGCTGGATGTGCTTGGGTATAGCGAGCAGGAGGTCAAAGAATTTCTTCGCGCGCCTGTGTGAGTGTGGTGTCGACGCTGGACTGGCTACGAACAGCATCTCGGACGCGATGTTCACGAACGACCTGACGTACGACCTTGCACCACGGAACACCCAGATACAAGGTGAAAAGCGGGCTCCCCAGCATGCATAAGAGTGGCTGCTCTAAGAGGTGCATCCTGCAATGGCTTCTGTCGACCAGGTGCTGTCGCTAGACCATGCCATCAGAGTCCCGGACTTCTGGCCTGCTCACGCATTCCACTCATCCCACATTATACAAGTCGTATTCCCCGGCACCGACATCCTCGCAACCGGCTCACCAATCAAGCCCGTCGCCACATCCCTCGACAAGATGGCGACATTCTGGCTGTTCTGGTTCCCCACCGCGACCAGACTGCCCGTCCCGTCGATGCTGAACTGGCGCGGGAAGAGGCCGCCGGACGGCCACAGCTGCACCCAGGCGAGCGTGCCGTCGGCGAGGAGGCGGAAGGTGGCGAGCGAGTCGGAGGGGACGACGCTGCCGTCGGGCTGGGGCAGGTGGAAGGACGTGTTGTTGCGGTTGGAGATGATCAGGAAGCGGTTGTCGGGCTATCGGTGGGTCAGCGCGCTCGGAGCCTTTGCTACGGGGTTACGCAGTGCTTACAGTCACGTGGATCTCGGCAGGCGCGTTGCCCTCGGGCAGATTTAGCAGGCCGTAGGTAGTGCTCTTGAATACCTCGGTGAAGTTCAGCCCGCCGTTATTCGGCAGGTAGGTCACGGCGTAGCTGGTGACGGTGCTGGCCAGCTCGGAGACCAGATAGAAGTACGTGTCTGAGCCGGCGCCGGTGACAGCATATGGGTTCCAGAATGCCGCGTGCCGTGGTCCAGATCCTCCCGGCGCCTCCAGCGGCGAGAGCGCCTTGAGGTCCAGCGTAGTCTTGTCCCAGCTGAAGACACGCACCAGGTCGGCGCCCAGATCAGGCACAAGAATGTACTGCCCAGTGGGATCTGTGATCGCTTCGTGCTCATGCGGTGCTTCCTGTCTCGCGGCATTCGGTCCCGGTTGGGCGAGCGTGTACGGGATGTTTTGGTTCAGCTCGAAGTTCCCGCCGCCCTTCAGCAGCCACGAGCTCACTTCGGAGCCGGTATAGTGCGCCAGGGCGATGCCTCGCTGGCCGGCGGCATTGCCATAGATGACGCCGTTGACAGGCCCAGACACGGTCGTTTCGTTCTTGATGTGCTTGAGCGAGCCATCGTGGTTGATCGTGAAGGAGCTCAGCGAGCCGTTGACCGTCTCGAGGCCCTCGTTCATGCAGAAGAGGAGGCCGCGATCGATGTCGACCGTGAGCCAGCTGGGGTTCGGGGCGCAGTCCGTGGTCTGGAAGGTCTTGCTGAGGTCGTAGGTGCCGTTGCTCGCCGTGAGCGAGAACGTCGTGATGT
Source organism: Teratosphaeriaceae sp. CCFEE 6253 (assembly GCA_033119285.1). Lineage (NCBI taxonomy): Eukaryota > Fungi > Ascomycota > Dothideomycetes > Mycosphaerellales > Teratosphaeriaceae > Teratosphaeriaceae sp. CCFEE 6253. The sequence goes on from JAWDJV010000535.1 coordinate 13,605, forward strand.
TCCCGCCGTAGTCCGAGACGAAGAGATTGGTCGCGGATACCGTCGTCGCCGCGACGATCGCCAGCATGGAGTGAGTCCGCATTCTAAGGTCCTAGAGATGCTGGTCCGGGGTTGCGACGATGGTAGGACGCGGCAGCACGCGTTTCTATAGCTCCGAGGCTGCGAAGGGAATATGTACAGTGATGTAGGACTTGCAGTGAGATGTGGAGTGAGTAGCTGTATGCATGTAAGCGCTGCGGAGTAGCATGCGCCGAGATGAAGTCCCTCGTGTCAGGTGCA
>JAWDJV010000536.1:0-13849 GCA_033119285.1 Teratosphaeriaceae sp. CCFEE 6253
CGCCGGCGCACGCGGGGATGGGCGGGCCGGAGTAGGAGATGGACTTGTCCGGGTCGACCCAGTTGTTGTAGGTCATGTTGTAGGCGAGAAACCAGGTGGCGGAGGAGACGCCGATGCAGCAGGTGGAGACGATGAGCGTGTAGAGGGACTGGCGGGGGTGTCGAGCGTCAGCTATGGATTATCTCCCCGTTTGCTTGGCTTCCTTCAGTCTTACGGTGATGCCGGCCAGTCGCTTGATCAACATGGCAAAGATGACGGGAAGGCAGCCGCCTGTGGGTGTCAGCCAGTGCAACGGAAATCGGCCAGCTCTCTAGAGGGACATCGCCGTACCAAAAGCCAAATTGAATCTGCCGATACCTTATCAGCGCATTACTCTCGCCATCAAACATCGACGAGGACAGCTTACAATATGCCAACATTATTCCACAGCTGCTGCCACCTGCAACACGAACGGGCCGGTCAGTCGGCCCGCCTCCACATGAAATGTGACTGGTACGAACTCACGACGAAGCCTGAATGTAGTTCGGATTGTGCAAAGCGATCAGTGCCGCGATCTGCACAGCCAGCATGAAGAAGATCTGCGCCTTTTGGAATCTGATCGGAGAGACAACCCTGATTAGCAACAACAATGCCTGCAATCCCGTGGTTTGGGCAAGACATACTCGTCCAGCGCTGCCACAAGCGCAGCCGTATGCTTCGATGCGCGAATGGAGTTCTGTACCTGCTGCGCCAGCTGCGACGCCTTCCTCGTTCCGTGTAGCGGCATGAGAATTGCGGTCAGCGGCCACGCTGCCCAAGTCTCGTAGAAGTGGAACAGGATCCAGGCGGACAGCACGATGAACATCTGCATCAGGTAGGATATGAACATCTGGCAAGCGGTCAGTTCTGCAATGGCATTGTTCCGAGATGGTCAGAGGACTCACTCCAATCCCGCCAATGTCTCCGTTGATCACAGCGTTCAGGTTCTTGCCTGGAAGCATCCAGCATCAGTGTCGGTAGGGTCCGCCACCCACCCTTCGTAGACTCACAAATCCCTGAATTGAACATGGTCTACCAAGATGTCAGCCATTGATATGCGAGATGAGTCGACATTGGACCTACGCCATTGAAAGTGAAATTGACTTGATTCGCACCAATGTCGCCGTTCATATACGAGTCCCAAGTCTTCTTGCTCTGCATGAACCGGAACGTCTTCACGATGTCGTCGTTGAACTTCTGATCGGTGTTGCACCCGGGGACTGACTCGCTGTTGCCGTCACAGTACTCGTTCATGCAATTGTTGATCACCGGCCATCCGGCCATGGAGTCGTTGACGAGGCCCGCATTGGCTTCGATCTGATACTTCGCCGCCAGCTTGACCGCACCCGGGGTGAGATTATTCGCGGCGAGCAGAGCGGCGATCACCGGCAAAACGACGCAATTCTGCATGGCTGTGCCGCGGAGTAGGGTCAGCGGTCTAGCGCCTCATCAATGGCTACATGCCCGAGTATCTTACTATACATTCCATAGTTGGATGTGTTCCAAAGGATTGCCGGCCCGGCCGTCGTGTCAAGGCATGCGGCCGTGCAGTTCCAACCGTCGCCAAGCATACATCCAGTATCGTACAGTTGCAGGAATCCATTGGCCCCGATATCACCGGATGGGTAGCCCCCAGTCGCGGTGTCGATATCGTACCACTGCGAGTAGGGGTAGTCGTCCCCCTCAGCTTCAGTCCGCTCAGTGATGTCGAACACCATCGCGACAATGTCTCAAGCAGACCAAGAAAGAAAACCCGGACCGCGCGAGGAGGCAGAGAGGAAGAGGCTACTAAACCCGGATGGCAGGCGTGATAAGGCGCACCAGCAATGAGGCAGTACGCCTGATACTATACAAGGCGACATGGCGTCGGGTTCGTACGCGCCTACCAGCTGAGGATTCGCGTCCCGATCTCGCCGTTCGGGGGGCTGATATGGCGCTCGAGCTGGATCGCTAGGCCCAGATGGGGCAGGTGGTGTACTTGTATAGACCTTAGGCCCCCCGTTGGCGCCATGCATGTCCTGCGAGGTGCATATGTCGCCCTTGACCGGTTCCAGCTGGGGGATGCCATGATGCTAGCTCGACTCGTGGATGTGGAGCATGCCCTCTGGATTTACGATAGATGATTCGTGTTACTCGGAGGGTTGTGGGTCGTGCTCTTACTCATCATCCCTGTGTCTGTTCTCGTGCCGAGCCTAATGATCCTTCGAGGTCGAAACTTGCTAAGGCACCAAGGCACCATGCATGAAACGTCACATGTTGTGGTTCCCCTCGTGTTCCTTGCAGGGGACACGCTCAACCAACTTGAACATCCGTGCCACCGCCGACATTTATGAACTGCGCGCCAAGAAACTGGATGACCTGATACCGTCGTCACGACCTGGAGCGCATCACACTACCCAAGAACCGCCCCCTACTCTGACGGGCCGAGCAACATCAGATCCTCTGGCTGTCCACCCCCTCTACCTACGCCCACCGCCGGCGGCGGGAAGGACGACGATAACATGGCTGGGCTCGGCGAAGCGCTGTTGAACACGGTCAACAAGCTGCAGGACTTGGTCTTCAACACCATCGGCAATGATTCGCTCGACCTGCCCCAGATTGTGGTGGTAGGCTCGCAATCATCTGGCAAGAGCAGTGTGCTGGAGAACATCGTCGGCCGCGACTTCCTCCCTCGTGGCAGCGGTATCGTCACGCGCCGACCCCTCATCCTCCAGCTCATCAACGTCCCCTCCGAACGCGACGACCACCCCGAGGACAGCGAGGTACACGTCCCGCATACGCCAGCCTCGGTCGCAGGGCAGGATGAGTTCGCTGAGTTCAATCACCTTCCAAGCCGCAGATTCTACGACTTCGCCGAGGTGCGGAGGGAGATCGAGAATGAGACGACGAGGATCGCGGGCAGCAACAAGGGCATCAACCGGCAACCGATCAACCTGAAGATCTACTCGCCGCACGTGCTGAGCTTGACCCTGGTAGATCTGCCTGGCCTGACGAAGGTGCCCATCGGCGACCAACCGACGGACATTGAGAAGCAGACGCGCGGGCTGATATCCGAGTACATCGCGAAACCGAACAGCATTGTCTTGGCTGTGTCGCCAGCGAACGTGGACATTGTCAATTCCGAGGCGCTCAAGCTGGCAAGATGGGTGGACCCGACCGGCAAGCGAACTATCGGCGTGCTCACCAAGCTCGACCTGATGGATCACGGCACGAACGCACTCGATATCCTGTCGGGCCGCGTGTACCCGCTCAAACTTGGCTTCATCGGCGTAGTCAATCGGTCCCAGCAGGACATCCAGATCAACAAGCCGCTGGCGGACGCCCTCTCCGCCGAGCGCGAATTCTTCCGCATGCACCCAGCGTACCGAAGCATCGCACCCCGATGCGGCACACAATTCCTAGCGAAGACACTGAACACAACCCTCATGGCACACATCCGCGCACGGCTACCAGACATCAAGGCTCGCCTCAACACCTTGATGGGGCAGACACAGCAAGAGCTGGCATCCTACGGCACTGACGCCTTCACTGGCGAGGGCCACCGCGGCTCCCTCATCCTGCAACTGATGACCCGCTTCGCCACCTCCTTCATCTCCTCCATCGACGGCACGTCCTCCGAGATTAGCACCAAGGAGCTCTGCGGCGGCGCGCGCATCTACTACATTTTCAATTCGGTCTTCGGCAATTCCCTCGAGACCATCGACCCCACCTTCAATCTCTCCGTCCTCGACATTAGAACTGCGATCCGCAACTCGACCGGTCCGCGCCCTTCCCTTTTCGTCCCCGAACTGGCCTTTGATCTGCTCGTGAAACCACAAATTAAGCTCCTCGAGGGACCCAGCCAACGCTGCGTCGAGCTCGTCTATGAAGAGTTGATCAAGATCTGCCATACCTGCGGCTCGAACGAACTCTCCCGGTACCCACGCCTGCAAGGCAAGCTCATCGAAGTCGTCTCCGATCTCCTGCGCGAACGCCTTGGCCCATCTTCCTCATACGTGGAGAGCCTGATCTCGATCCAACGGGCGTACATCAACACGAACCACCCGAACTTCCTGGGTGCGGCAGCAGCGATGAGTAGCGTGATGCAGGACAAGCATGAGCGGGAGAAGAAGAGCGCGGCGGCGGAGGAGAAGCGGAAGAGGGAGGCGCGCAGGCGGAAGGAGCTGAATGGTGTCAATGGGGCGGAGACACCGGAGGACGACGAGGATGAGCAGCAGCCGCAGAGCGTGATGCCGGTACGGACGATAGCCAAGACGCAGGGCGGCCGCAGTATGTCTCCAGCCGTTGGGAGGGATGGGCATAGGTTGGGCCACGCGGCGAGTAATTCCGGGGGTGTGAATGCCGTGCCGAGTGGTGGGCGGGACAGCTTCCTGAACTACTTCTTCGGGAAGGAGAATGGGATGGCGAATAGTCCGCTACCGGGACAAAGCATGGCGGGTGCTATGCCCGGGATGCCGTCGAGTGGGCGGCATGTCAGCCAGAACTACGAGCCCAGCATCGCCAACAGCTTCCGGCGAGGCGACACGAGACCCGTCAGTATACCGATGGAACTCGGCGAAGAAGCCATTGAGGAGAGCGGTTTGGTAGGCTGCACCCCCAAACTCATCCACCCAGGTCCCATTGCTAACGATTCACGAACAGGACGACCCCTCAGGCCCCGCCCTCACGGAGCGCGAACAGCTCGAGACGGAGCTCATCCGCCGCCTCATCAGCAGCTACTTCAACATCGTGCGCGAAACAACCGCCGATCAGGTCCCCAAGGCCGTCATGCACCTCCTGGTCAACTACAGCAAGGACTCCGTGCAGAATCGGTTGGTTTCGGAGCTGTACAAGGAGAGTCTTTTCGACGAGCTGCTGTATGAGGACGACGCGGTGAGGCTGGAGCGGGAGAAGTGCCAGAAGTTGCTTGAGACTTATAGGGAGGCGGCGAGGATTATTGGGGAGGTTTTGTAGGCTTTTTTTTGGTAGACAGGGGGGGGGGATGTGTGTATAACAGGCGACTCGGATTAAACTGTATGTACATCAGCGCTGGCGGGAGCGGGGGTGGCGGGGTGGCGATGGCGCTGGAGACTCTGCTCAGATGGCCGGCGAGGGTGCCACGCCGTGGGCGGCTGTGTACATGTATACTACAGGTACGTATGCGCGGTGTCCGGCTGATTCAGGTCGAACTGCAGCTGCCGTTGTCGATCTGCGGGGTGGCACGCGACCTCTGCCTCTACTCATTCCCACAGACCACGCTGTCAACGCAATCTACAACCAACCCAGAGGACCGATGGCAGCTCGTTGCATCCTTGCACTCGCAGCACTCACTACGATCGCGGGCGCACTGCATTCAAAACCGTTGCAGCAGCCATTCACCAGTGCTACAGGAAGCAGAGTCGATTTGATCCACGCGTATCATACCCGCCACCACACCTCCCCCGACCCTGGCTAAGTAGTCCCTAGACTCCAGAAAGCCGGGATCATCCCCACCGTGCTCGACGTCTTCCCCCCCTCAGTCACGCTCTCCCTGTTCTACGAGAACGCCACGGTCGAAGTCGGCAACACCATCGATCCATCCCAGACGCAGAAAGCACCTGATGTGCATTTCATCGCGTGGGTTCCGGATTCCGCGGCGATGGCGTTGAAGAAGGGCGTCCAGCTCACCATCGCCCTCACGGATCCCGACGCGCCGAGCAGAGAGGAGCCGGAGTGGAGCGAGATCTGCCACTGGATTGCTACGGGGGTGCCGCTGACAGACCCTTCTGGTGACGTGCCGCTCGGTGTGGATGGTGTTGCTGTTCCGGATGCGGCGGTGACGAAGGGCGTCGTGCTCGACACGATCATGGAGTATAAGCCGCCTGGCCCGCCCCCGAAGACTGGCAAGCATCGGTATGTTTTCGTTGCTCTGGCGCCGGTGAATGGGACTACGGAGCCGCTGTTCTTGAGTAAGCCTAAGGACAGGCAGCACTGGGGCTATAAGAAGGAGAGGCAGGGGTTGAGGAAGTGGGCGGGGGAGAATGGGCTGGAGGTCATCGGTGAGTTCGCATTTTGAAGGGGATGAAGTCCGGTATGTGCTGACAAGATGCAGGTGCCAACTTCATCTACGCGCAGAACGAGAAGCAGTCGTAGTCGAATCAACGTCTCAACACTGCATACCAGCAGCTTCCAGTGGCAACTGGTGACGAAGTGGCAGAAGGGTCCTCATGCATTGGTGAGAGGCCATGATTGCCTCACTACTCTTGCCAGACGCTCCGCTCCGAAAGAAAGTCCATCGTGCCCATTATTGCCCCCTCATGCCGTCGACTATCCTCCTTAACGCTGCAGAGAAGATGTAGGGGTGGCTTACCTGGTGATGATCGAAGCTCACATGAGCAGCTCGAATTGCCCGACGAAGGTGTACGCCAACAGCATCGCCTCGTTCTCACCGTGCACCAAGCGCAGCATGTACTGCAGACGCACCCCATTGTCGCAGTCGAGACTCATGGGCAGGGCCTTGCCGTCAGGCGGAAATTCCTTGCCGGAGAAATCCCAGCCACCTTTGGCTTGCTTCTCGAGCCATCGGTGCATCACGGTCCTGCGCAGCCTGTTGACCTCGTCGGGCACGCTGGGGTCGAAGCCGAGATGCATGAGGCGCGCGGCCAGGAAGGAGAAGAACCGGTAGTTCTGGTGGTGTCGGCATGCCGGCCGGTCCAGCGCGTCGAAGTCGTCTGCTGCGAAGGCTGATGGTAGGGTGAGGTCGCGATAGAAAGCGAGCGGATCCGGGTAGCAGCGGTCGAGTAGCTCGTCGTCGGATGGGCCCGGCATGTGACAGGCGCAGATCAAGCAAGCCTCCTGAGTCTCCGGATCGCAGCAAACCTCACGCTCCCGATTCGGCAGCTTGCAACACTCGCCATGACGGCGAGAATCCATAGACTCGAGGAATGTGATTTGGGTGGCACGGTGCATGTTGAACTTGTCGTCTCGCCCGTACGCGCCGAGGAAACTGAAGGCGTCTAAGACATCGTCGAAGCTCCACTTGACCGAGGCGAGGTTGGGCCTGTATGTGGCGAGAACCAGCGCGGTCTCCGGTTCAAGATCGCTCTGCGCGAGCAGTGCCTTGATGTCGCAGATCGCATTCGGGGTCGTTGCTCGGTCGAAGACTGTGAAGGTGGACTTGGATAGGCGCCCGAGCTTGCCGTGGAGCCGAAGTAGATCAGTGATGCACTTGGTGCTGCTGTCCGAGATGCTACTCTCCAGCAACGCATGCAAGGCCTTGATCACTGGCGACGGATGTGATGATGGCATCGCCGTCGAAGCGTTCCGCGATGAAGGCGCAGCGGATATGTGGTCTGGCGCAGATCGTACGCCTGCCACGCCTGTTTCTGCCAACGCCGGTACAGTCGCTGGCCTGGCGAGGTACACACTGTCCAAGGTTGTGAATACTTCATCGGACGTCGCTATTGCCATGGCGGTCGGCGCCCTGGCGCTGCACGCCTGGTCCTTCGCTCGTTGGACTTTGCGAAGCATTGACGTGGTCGTTCTGTCGCAAGCGAGTGTACAGATTCGATTCGCGCGTAGCTGAGGTGCAGGCAGTCTTCGAGCCTGTTCTCACATCTGTGAACTTCATTGTGTGAGATTGGGCCACGGTTAGGACTTCGACCTCAGAGGTGGAAGAAGCAGTGAACGTCTTCGTCACGAGCCCCGGCGCCACTCAGAGTTGTCGATTCCACGACCGCGCTATGCCGCCCATAGCCAGCCTGGTTCGGCAAGCAATCAGCGTCACAGCCTGGACGGAGAGCTTATGCCATCGACTACGCTGGCCGTGCACACTTACAGCCACTGCGAAATGCGCCTTCCACGCTAAGCCTTCCCAATCCATTGTTCCGCCACCCGCGCTTGTTAGTGGTTCTGGCCCGCTTCGTGGTCACTCGTGCCCGTAGAATGATCTCCGTTGCGATTTTGCAATGCGGTGAAGGGCGTGGCCATGTCCGCGCTTGGACCTTTCTCGCCCAGCAGAGGAAGTCTGTGTGCTACGATCGATCGTCAGAGCTGTCCATGTAAACGAGTAACCAAGGCGAGAATCGAGATACATGATATGCAGCTCCTGCTCATCATACTGAAGATGTTCCCTGCGCTTCTGATGATGCTCATTGAATGCGTGAGACACGCTACCTGACTAAACCCCTCCGTAAAATCCCAAGGCCGCCTACGATCGACGCTCTACAGGCCCAGCCCGATGCTCATGATCTTGATCGTCTGATGTGCTCGGCAGCACATCCATTGGCGCAGCTACAGTGGCGCAGAGCGCACATGCAAGCCGACGTGCCTTCTGCATTCGCTGTGCAAACGGGCTCCGCTGACGAGACATGCACTGTTCGCCTAGCGTTTGAGATATGGCCGTTTGCTTCCAATTGCTTCTCGATACTTCCTTTACCACAAGTCAGTGAAGGTGATCGGGTACTAAGACTTCCCTCCGCGGACGCCGAGTACAATCTCCTTCATCTTCAACACTCCCTATACCAACACCACCATCGCCCACAATGGTCAAGAACGTGCCACACGTTCCGGGTGGTAGTGCCGAGAACGCCCAGATCAACCGTACTACGACAGACCTTGACCGTGCGTTGTCGAGGCTCGCAATCTCCTCCAGCGGGACGGCCACGCCGCCTTCGACAGTCGACGGCGACGGCAGAGATGGTGGCGCAAAGCTGACGCACGAGAAGACGCCCGAGGCGAAGAAGCCTGACGCCCACGGTGCTGAGACTGCTGGCAGCAAGGTTGCGAGCAAGGCCGATCGCTGTGCTCGCGTCCTTGGGTTCTTCGATGAGACCTACGGGGGCATGGGATTGCTCGAGGCCCTCCAGCTTCTGTGCGAGCACATCGGCGTAGAGCCAGGCCTCTCCATCACGGCTTGTAGAAAGGTCAGTTCTCCGAAGCAGCTCGTCTTACCTTCCGCGGCGCTGACTCTCAGAGAACAGGCGATCAAGAAGATCAACATCAATATCGTCGACTTCGTCGCCGCACAGAACGGGGGGCCGGATTTCAAGCGCTTCGGTACACCGATGGAGCTGCGCAGGTACATCATGCAATCCAAGAAGGTTCTCCCGCTCGCGAAGGCCAAGAAGAGTCCGGTGTTGAAGTGCATGCTCGTCGAGGTGCACGGCCTCAAGACGGGACGTTGATAAGCTGGCTTCGCCGACAAGCCAAGCGCTTGTAAGGGAGACGAAGGGATATTGAGGGGCGTACACCATGCAGAGCAATATTGGCAGGCTTGGGACCACGAAGCGACGGCGTATCACTGTAGATTGTAGGCGCAGAAGTACCGAGCATCGCAAGACGGGTCCTTTGTCATCGCTCCATCGAGTGATATGCTCGCCCAGTCCTAGATGCACGGGCATGCTAAACAATGCTGTGAGCGTGCGCGGACCTCGTGCTGTCCATGAAGTGCTCTCCCTACATGCCTCTGCTTTCGTCATGACAAGCGGTGTGCCGTTGCGCAGAGTACCGTCCGACCGCGCACCTGCACAAATGCAAGGTGAGAATCGCTGTGAGATGGCGTGGCCGTATTGGAGGGAGGCGGCTGTCCCATGCAGTGAGCGGTGTGAGCATGCAGCCTTTACAATTAGCGAACTGCTCTGCTGTGGCGTTGTGACCGAACGCTGCTGCTACCAGTGAAGGGCAGCCTCAGGGGTCGACTTCTGCCATGGCGCCGCAGTGAGATTCCTCGAGTGCCAGTAGGCGTGAAATGTGGACCATTAGGAGCACCGGGTGGAGAACGCGTGATTGATAGGCCAGGATGTGTGGGATACCCAGCGCATCATCGCGAGATGGCGCACTCGCAACGGCGCACGAGGTCTTGCTCGAGTATTGCGCTCGCAAAGCATCATGAATGTGATGCCATCCGGGCTACGATGATCCCGTCATGCATAGCCGCTGCGGCTACCGTCATGATCGCCCTGCCCAGAGACTCGCGAATGACCCGCCTAGCCCTCTGATGACACAGAGCATCTCAGTCGTACCTTCGTGTTCGTTTCCCGGACTACTCGTCTGCCCAGACTCCCTAAGACTTCTTCTTCGCCGCTGCACTCTTACTCAGAGCGAGCAGCTTCCTCTTCCGCTCCTCCTTCTCCCTCTTCAGCCTCGCCTCCTCCGCCAGCGCCGCCTGGTCCTCCCTCTTCGCCGCCGCCAATGCAGCCTGCTCCTCCGCCTCGAGATCATCGAACCCACCCTCCATGTCATCATCCGACTCGTCGTACCCTTCCTTTTCCTCTTCCTCCTCGTCTTCATCCTCATCGTTCAGATCCGACCAGCTAGCGTACCCGCCGTACTTATCCTGCGGTAGGCCCTTCTTCGGCGGCGACTTCGGGACGGAGCCCGCGGGTTTCATGGTACCCTTGTAACTGAGTGGCTCGACGGTGGAGGCCTTCTTCATGGTGCCCTTGTACATCGTTTCTGGGAGCTGGGCCTTCTTGGCCAGGATAGCGCCATTCGCGGTGTTCGGAGTCCCGCTGCGGCTCCGCTCGCCAAGCTGCGACTTCTTGCCCGGTTTGTGCTGAGCCATAGCCTCCTCGCGTAGCCGTATGCGCTCCTTCTTCGTCAGTCTCTCGACCGGCTTGTGCTTGATGCCGCCGGCACTGGTCGCGGCGGCTGCGACTTGAGCCGCCTTGGCTTTTTCGAGGATGGAGAGGAAGCTCTTCTTCTTCGTCGCGCCTTCCGCGGTGCTTGGACGCGCTGCTATTTCGGATGCGCCTGGCTTCGTGAGTGGTCCTGATCCTGGTGCTGTCCGGAGCTGGTTCACGGGTCTGCTAGACGCAGTCATTGTCTTTGTTGGAGCCGATGACGAGGCCCGAGGAGCTGTAGGCTTGGCGGTAAGTTGGAACCTGTTACTCGGTGCGGATGGCCGGGCAGGTATTGCATTCTGCTCGGTCTTGATGTTCTTCGGCATCGGTACGTCGTCTAAGTCATCCGAGCGCCTCTTCACCCCTGCGGCGACGTTGTTCGGGGTCAGCTTGAAGCGGTCCACGGGGGTACTTGGTCTCCGGTCTGGTTGCGTTGTCTGCGGTGTGATTCGCGTCACTGGGACTGGTGCCTGGCCCTTGTCACCAAGCGAGGAGAGGAGGGAGCTGAAAGACTGCCATGGTGAGTCAGTGAGCCGCTTCAAGACACCGTCACGTACCCATCACCTACAGTCATTTTGAGGATGTGTCTTATCTCCGAGGATATCGTGTGGGTCGTTTGATCATGGTGGTGCAACGTAGTGTATGTAGCCTCGCAGAAGATGGGGTGGGGATGGCTATTTATACTGTACAGATGCGTGAGGGTGAATGTGGTAGAAGGCGTAGTGCGACGACTGTTGTGTTGGAGACGTCGTTAGCCGGTCGCAGCTTGCAGCCTCAGGCATCAAGAAAGAGCTCGGCGATAACGGCTCCTCCCGCGCCGGAAGTCTTGGCTGTCGAATTTCGACCTTCGCGGTCACCGCGCTCCGGCACAATTTCGACTCACCAACCCACGACGGACACAGTAGTCTCAGACCGCAACTCATCCAGTTGCTTAAACGTTTGAGCTCTTGTTCACCTACCACACAACGTATGCTACCTGCAGCAGCGATCACTCCACCGCGGCGCAGTCACTAATCGAAAGTCTAGAAACAAATCACAATGAAGCATCTAGCGGCATACCTCCTCCTCGGCTTGGCCGGCAACACCTCTCCCTCCTCGAGCGACATCAAGGAGGTTCTCAGCTCCGTCGGCATCGAGGCTGAGGAGGAGCGCCTTGAGCTGCTGCTCAAGGAACTCGAGGGCAAGGACATCAATGAGGTACGATTTCACCTCCAAGACGATTGATGTCCTGTTTAGCAGCAGTCTGCGCTGCACTCCTTCACGGTGTACGCTAACATGATTGTCAGTTGATCTCTCAAGGTACCGAGAAGCTCGCTTCCGTCCCGTCCGGCGGCGCTGGTGGTGGGTCCGCACCCGCGGCTGCCGCACCTGCTGCTGGTGGCTCTGCCCCGGCCGCTGAGGCTGAGGCCGCGCCGGCTGCGAAGGAGGAGGAGAAGGAGGAGTCGGACGAGGACATGGGCTTCGGTCTCTTCGACTAAGCGTGTCGCATTCGCAAGCAACGACACTTCATGCGATCGATCGGCCACGGCGGCACTCATGCGCGATAGCGTGCTGGCTGTTGAGGAGGCACGCAGGAAGGCACTGAGGAGTAACATCGCATCGCAAGGTGCTTCGCCAGCGGCTCGGTAGTGCGACGTGCTCGATGTAGCTTCTAAGCGATGACACGCCGAATCATGCCAACCCACCTACTTTCATCCCTTCTCAGTCGGTTGGTTCCGATCGCTTATGACACACGACTCCTTCATATTTATTTTGTCGTGTTTCTTCGTGAACACGTGACGTTGCGGGATCAGCCGCTTGAAGCACACGCTAGTGGGGATCTCCAATTTCGACCTCCACCGCAATCGCCCAGAACTTCGCTGTCCATCGCCAACTCACGGACATTATCAGACATGGCCGACTCAGAATACGTATGTTCACCCGTGAAACACTAACGAGCGCTTCACTGACACGCTTCCAGAACGCCGAGGAGGCAGCCGGTACGATCGCACCACCGCGCACTCTGCAAAGCACCTTCGAGGCCGCAGCAGCACATGGCTAAAACCCTGTGGACGGGCCACTGAAGGGGCGTGGGAAGATGGATTTATGGGGCTGACACTGGTATCCGTGATACAGAGTTGAAGAAGAAGAGAGCGTTCCGCAAGTTCTCCTACCGCGGCATTGATCTGGACGAGTACGCACACAGCACCCCACCCTTACCCCCCACGCTCGTACTCGGATCCATCATGCTGACTGCGACTGATCATGCAGGCTCCTCGATCTCTCCAGCGAGCAGCTTCGCGATGTGGTGCACGCCCGCGCCCGGCGCCGGTTCAACCGCGGCCTGAAGCGCAAGCCTATGGGCCTGATCAAGCGACTGCGCAAGGCCAAGCAGGAGGCCAAGCCGAATGAGAAGCCGGACACCGTCAAGACGCATCTGCGCGACATGATCATCGTGCCGGAGATGATTGGTAGTGTGATTGGGGTCTACTCGGGCAAGGAGTTCAACACGGTCGAGGTCAAGCCCGAGATGGTTGGACATTACTTGGCGGAGTTCTCTATCTCTTAGTAAGTTCATGTCTGATGAGTGCGGTGTATGGGACTGTGATGCTAACGACTGTTGCAGCAAGCCTGTCAAGCACGGACGGCCGGGTATTGGTGCTACGCACTCGTCCCGGTTCATTCCTCTGAAGTAAGCGGTGGTCAGCGAAGAGTGTTGATGAGAAGGAAAGGCTATGCCGAATCAGTGCCTGCTCACAGGGTGCTGGCATGGGCGCCCGGAGAGATAGCTTTGTCACCATAACGGAGGCTTCTCAACGTCATTTGACTACTCATCATTTCCTCACCTAGTGCACCTACTGTTCTCAAGCCAATGTGAGCCCACGTATCTCTCAAAGCTCCATTTCAACGAGACTCATAGGTCTGGATATAAACGCCGCAAGCTACAACTTTTCCCGCTCTGCCGCGCGATTGTCGGCGAGCTGAGCTCTGTAATAGGATCGATGTCTCTCTTCTGTGGGATGCCGGCGTCGTTCCTTAGACTCGCGCTGGCAAATGTGGTTTTTGAGGTTATAAATACCTGGGTGATGCTTCTGTATCTGAATGGGGACAAAGGGGCTCCGAGTGCTTGGCGCTTCGCGTCGAACCTCGATCTGACTCGACACACGAGCTCTCACTCTGTTCATAGACCATTGTCTACATGTACGCCGTGACGACATTCTCTTCGTAGTGGCAGGCCCGCCAGCACGTCACGGCCGTGCGCGCAGTTCATG
>JAWDJV010000537.1:0-13838 GCA_033119285.1 Teratosphaeriaceae sp. CCFEE 6253
GTGGGCAAGCACATGCGAGGTCAGGCAACGCGACTGACAGCGCGCTTCCATTTATGACGTCGAAAACCACTTTACGCCAGAAGTGCCAGTAATACTCTCAGGCATTCACAACGAGTATACCACAGCCGGTAGTATGCGCGATTCGCACCGCGAAGCACTACGTGACTGAAAGGAAGACTCTGGTCGGCTGATGCGTTGCTCGATACTCAATATATACACTTCGTCCGCGCCTACTCAAGACACCCAGCACCCACCCTCTCGCATTCGGACAGCAGTACCTATGATCTGTCGTCGGCATCTCCATGCACTCGTGCTGCCTCCTGCACGGTCGCTGCGCCCACCGTCGCCCGTCTGTCCTCCGCCCCCATCCGCCTTCATCCCTCTACTCCACGTCCTCCACATACCGCTTCTTGATGTCCTTCCATTGCCGCTGCACAGCCATCAGTCTACACCCATCCCCGCGTCATACGTGGCGAACATACCCCCTTGTTTATCCGGTCCCACATGCTCTCGGCAGTCGTCTCGAAAAGGCTGTCACCCCATACGTATCAGCTACCAGTCCTGCACACTATGTCCGGCGAGTGCGCGGGTGGCGTACAACTGCGTCGCGAACGCTCCGAGGAAGATGACGCCCAGGAAGCCGGTGTTGCGGCGGATTACCGTCCTGCCAATGTCTGTTAGTATGGTGAACACGCTGCTGTCGGGGGATGGCGGAGATGGGCGGACGAGTAGATGGAGGTGGCGAAGCCGGTCGGTGCGGGCATGATGACTGCTTGCTCGCTAGGTGCCGTAAAGGGATAGTGGGTGGGGTGTCGTGGCTAGACGAGGCTATGGCACGTGTGGTCGCTGGAGGAAGTTGGTGAAGCTTGAGGAGCGGAAGCTGGGGGCGACTTCTCCGATTGGCTGCGCATTCGTTCCCGCAAGCTCCAATGCTGTGCCCGCGCTTGCTACCACAGACGACTCATTCACTGAACAACGCTCATCACAAGCAGTAGATGTCCGAGCCTGTGCCAACTGCACAGCGACTCGTTCCTAGCATGCCGCTGAGCTAGACCTCGCTATCGCGGCCGTGAGGAGCAGCGACCACGACAGCCGCGCATCCAACTCCCGCTCGACCACCAGGCAACAACAACAGCACCACCCCCAGCAACCATGTCCAAGCCCACCCCGACAACCAAGTCCGGCATCCGCAACCTCAGCACGGGGGAATCCATCATCCCGGCCTCCACGCGCTCGGACGGGACGGTGCGGAAAGCCATCCGCGTGAAACCGGGCTACCAGCCCCCCGAGGACGTCGAGGTCTACAAGAACCGCACCGCCGAGGGCTGGAAGAACCGTGGGAGTGGAGGCGTACCAGGTGCAGCGAGGGCTAGTGGTGGGGAGGAGCAGGAGGGGAAGCGGGTGCCGCCGCATGCGGCCGCGGCGGCCGCGGTGAAGAATGCCAAGAGGCGGGAAGCGAGGAGGAAGGCTGCTGGTGGTGGATCTATCGAGGACGGGGATGGGGAGTTGAAGGGAGGTGAGGTGGTGAATGGGCACAGCAATGGTATGGGTGGGAAGGCGAGCGGCGTGGTGGAGGCGGAGGTTGATCCAGAGGCGGAAGCAGCGAGGGAGGCGCGCAAGCTGGCCAAGAAACTCAGGCAGGCACGGGAGCTGAAGGAGAAGAAGGAGCAGGGTGGTGCGCTACTGCCGGATCAATTCGCCAAGGTGATTAAGATCTCGGAGTTGATTCGGCAATTGGATGGGCTGGGCTTTGACCCAGAGGGGGAGCGGAAGGAGGCGAACATTGAGCATGGGGGGCCTGCTGGCTGAAGGTTCAATCATCACGATCTGACGAAACTCCCATGGACGAGCATACTGAGGATGCAAGCTTCCACGGAGCCCACGGACGACTTCACGATCTCCCTGAGCCGTTGCCATGAGGGGTGCAGAGCGTGACGCTGGTCGGCATGCATCACGCCCAGAGGCTGCAGCGCCCGTCATCTACCTTACTGCAAGTCGATCTCGTCCATCATGGCCAACACGGCCACTGGCCTGTCCTTCGGGAAGCTGCAGGGGGAAATGTCGCGAACGCATCTCCCGCGCCCTGCAGCATGCTCGCCCCCGATGCCGGAACTTCCCCATTGGGCCGCACACTCAGACACCGGACCCGAATCGCCGTCCGTCGGACGCATGTTGGAAGCGTGGCTGGAAGCGTTTGACCAGCTACTACCCACGTCATCCCCTGCACTCGAAAGCTGCGTATAACTAGCGAATGAGGCTTTGGGATACCGGCAGCAGAGATGGGGCTTTGCGCGGCGGTCTTACAGCCAACCATATCGCCGCATTAGCTTTCTTCCCGCAGGGTCTAATGAGCAGACGTGCAAACGAGCTAGATTCATACTATGAGTGTATGAGAAGATAGCACTTCGAGAGGCACGCGTCCTTTCGTGTTATTTCGTGTCAATTACCCTACTAATTACCTTTATATAGCGATAAACTTGCCGCTTAGAGAACTACTATATCCAGCTCGATCGCACTTACATAGCGCTTTACTTGTAGTACGCCCTTGTAGAGCACATCGTAGTAAGCCCGCTAAAGCAAACCGATAGCGGCTGTTTAGTCTATCTATTAAGATAAGTAGTATCTATGACTTTACGGCCTACTTTACAAATTGCGTTAATGATTTAAAATACTACGTGTCTAGGGCTGTCTCTAGCCTTGTAAGTATATCTACACGTTGTAAAACGTAGCGTTGGTAGATAGATACCCTTACAGTGTAGACACAGCTTATAGGCGCGTTTTAGCGCGTTTTAGCATTAGGCGCTCAGTAGATGGCCCGAGCCGACCGCCTTCCATATTTAATCGGAGGACCGCGATGACTGGGGGAGCAGCTGGGCAACTCCAGCGGCAAGCCTAGACGCTGCCATCTTGGAAAGCTGCGTGAGAGTGCGCGGGTCTGAAGACATGCATCCGGGGCAGCGTCTCAAGGCATACGCTTTCCCGACCGCCTTGCACTGCCAATACATGTAGCGGTGTCTCATGAATCCTACACCGGACCAGGCTGGGGGCACAGCCCAGCGTTCCTTCGCTGTTAGATCATGCACAGCCTTCTATCACTTCCGCCTCGATCGCTTGACAGCAGACAGACATCTCCACAACCGGACATACACGACTTCCGCAACACCGCTTCACCGGAGACACCATGCCGGCTGCTCCAGACCGGTCGGCGGGCGCCCTCGAGATGCCCGCTTCGTGCAACCCAGTCCCCAGGCACATTGCGGCCGACCCCGACGCCTCCTTCGCAGACCGGGATCTCGACGAAATGCTTGTCGACCTTGAGGACGAGTGGATGAAGGACGAGGACGTGGATTACACCGCTTTTGACGCCGCATACGCTGCGCATCAGGACCATTTCAACGTCAGCCTACTGACGATTAGTTTACATTTCCGGGATGCGGCGCGCAGCGCGCGGCGGATGCAGAGGGAGCTGGAGAAGAGGGTGGCGAGGTTAGAGCAGGGACATACTGCCGCTCGTCCGGACGCTGTGAATAGAGATGAGAGTGCCAAGGAGACTGTGCACCCCGACGCCGTCAGCTGCTCTGTCAACGTCGCCGTCGCTGATCATGGCCCAGACCGGGACGCCTCTGCCAGATACCCGTGGAATGACGCCAGCTATGCTGCCCGATTGCTCGCGGATACGCGGACCCCCGAGCAGCAGCTGCTGCTCGTGCGCCACACGCGACAGAATCGCGAGGTAAGGGAGCGAATCGCGAGGTCGGTGCAAAGGCAGGTCGATGCTGTGGTTAACAATGACGACGAGTCTGTGCAGTATGAAGAGCAGGAGAGCGGTGGATCGAAGGAAGGGGAGGCGAAGACGGCGGCGGCGGGGACGGGGACGTCTGCAGAGGGAAAGCAGAAGAGGAGCGAGCCGACGGGTGTTATCCGCGAGATGGGAAGATCATTCCTCACTGCTCTGATCATCACGGGCGGCGTACCGATTGTGTACACCGCCTGGTTCTGGCTGCGCGCTGGCGCGACCCGTCACCCTCACGGTCAGGGTGCCGCGCCCTGCATCGACCCGATCGGCATGATCGCCGCGGCCGCGGTGTTTGCGCCGCTCGTCTGGCTGCACACGGAGGCGCTGAGGCGGCTTCGCGAGCCGTGGGCCCATCTGTGGGCATTCCTGTGCCTGCCGGTACTGATCATCGGGGCGACCTTGCTGCTCATGTACCTGGGATTCTGAGGATGTGAGGGAAATACAGCGGTTGGGATGGAGCAGGAGTACACTTGTTTGAGCATCCTTGCCGCAGTGCACCATCCCATCTGCATCACTTCTACGTCCCATGGGATTCGGGTACTGTGATCATCCACTTCCTCTGCAACAGGTTCTATGAGGCTCGGCCGCCGCATGGCCTGGGAAGGCTTTGGAACCAGTCTCGCGCATTGCTGCTGAGATGCTCACCGGGCTCACGAACGGCTGCTTGCAGCGAAGTGTCTCTCCGTGCGGCGGCAACCGCATGGTGTCCTCCGGCTCATGGTCGCTCTGTCTCGCAGCGCGGATGACACCCATGACTTCTCAATGGGCCCAGATTACGGCGTCATGCATCTGTGTCATTGCTTGTTGAGAGACATGCGTTGATGCAGTGTCGCCATACCAGGAAGATACGCGTCCAAGCCGATACTGAGGACATGCGTGCATCGTGAGTACGGCTGGAAGGGTTTTACCCGATGCGATGTCCTGAGACATGCAGCCGGAGCGTGGTGAGAAAGTTGCGTCAAAGGGACGGTGCAGAGACATGCGTCGATGCAGTAATGCCATACCAGGATGACTTACAAGCGGGTCGAACATACATGGAATGATTTGGACTGGGAAGCACATATGCGTCTGGAATGCTTGCGCACCGGATACATCGCTCATCACATCATCAAGTCCTGTCAGATACTCTCCAGCAAACAGCCCCCATACGGTCAAGCCCACACAAATCAGCAACATCCTCTCCGTGCCAACGCCGCCCTCCAACATCATGCGAGGCTTCCATCCACTCATCCTGCACGCACCCATACCGGCGGTCCCGTCGCTCATCCAGGCGCCGCCAGACCGAGGGTCCACGTCGCCCTCCACGCCGGCTCCGACGGAATCCGAATTCACGGGGTTCTCCGACGACGACTCCAGCATCAACACCCATGCCGGTTCCGAAGCAGATCAAGACCGCGCGTACGCCACTCACCTCCTCCACGACACCCACGACATCGAGACGCGGGACTTGCACGAGCGCCAGGCCGAGCAGATCGAGAAGCTACGGGAGCTCCTCACGAAGTCGGCGGGAGGGCACGTGGATGTTGTGCTAGGAAGCTCACGTTCGGGCAAGGAGGCCAAGCCGGAGAAGCAGGGGCAGAAGCCGAAGAGTGTCAAGTCGGATGAAGGGGTGAGCCTGGGCAATTGGGTGGTACTGGCTCTTGTGGTACTCGCCTGCTACGTTCTTGTGGCCTGCTGGAAGGAGGGCAAGGGCATGGAGGGTGCTTCCGTTGTCGCATGAGGAGTGGTGCAGCCCCCTGCTCTGGGCGACGGTACGACTGTGGTCTTGGTCATGGTGTGGCCGACGTCTTGGGTTGTAAGGCCGAGAAGGGAGGGTGCATTGACCGGGCTCTGCTGCTTGACAGGTGCGCGAGATCAGTATAGGGTTCGGCGAGCTTTGAAATCGCGCACTTGTGTTGTGTCCTCGCAAGGCATATGAGCAGCAGCGCAGGGGCTGAAGAGCAACAGATGTATCCAACCAAGGGTGTGACTCAAAGTGCCAGCGTCAGCGTCCATTACCTGCACCTTGCAATGCCTCCTGCTTCCCATGCTGCCTTTGCTCGACTGGCCCGGGTGAGGCCGGTGTCTCTGCTCGCGATAACGCTTCCGTGACTCTCCATCTGTAGTTATACTCTGCGATCCAGCAACAAGGACAGCTTCTTTGACTAAAACCAAGCACGTCAAAGTGCCTTGGGCACCCGCAGATTGTAGCAAGCATAAAGTCAGAGTGATATCTGCGAAGCAATGTATACCCCAGCAGTCAACCACTGCAGTCGACACCGCATCATTACTCAAGAAATGTCTCGTGACGACCAGACAACACACACTCAACACCGCGAACGCCAGCCGCCACACGGCCGAACGCTAGTCAATCGGCAGCCACGCTCCCGGGAGCAGCCCCAGACCGCGATACTCGTGTATGTCCCGTGGTGCCGCACACTCAGAGACGTGGCCGAGACACCGCCGGACCCAGGTCAGCACCAGGTGGATTGTACGGCGCAGCCACTCCCGCTGCGGGCACGAGTCCGGGAAAGCGAGACGGAGGTGGCGAGTGCAATCTTCTGCATCGTGTTGCTAAGCACACTCCTATCCGCCGTAGCCATCATGGCCTTGGTGATCTCTTCGCTGAGTTCGTGTTGTGGATCGCGACGCTAGTGGAAGAGGGTATGGGATGGGGTGGACGGGGCCGCGACCAAGCGCTGGCGAGTTTGGATTGATGCTCCCACGTGGGCCTTGATTCGCGGTCGTGCGCAAGACAGATCGGGGACCACTCATAGCCGCTGAGGCAGGCCAAGAGCCGAGAAGCGAAGCGAGGAGGCCACACGAAGCAAACGCTGAGTCCCTGTGTCCCTGCGATACAGCGGTGCCCACTGGCCTTTGAGCCGATCTGAGCTCCCACCCACCCGTCCCAAGCGGCGCCGTCACTCCCCCTTACAACGGAATCCATGCTCATGCTCATCTCACCTCCCACACCCGCACCTTCCCCGCCTCATTCCCCACAGCCAACCTTGTAACCACCTCCCCCTCGCCCCCCGCAAACGCCACACCGGTGACTCGTCCCAAAGGCGTCGCGCTCGTAGGCCAATTCTGGTACACCGTGCAGCTCGGCAGATGGACGACCTTCAGCGCGTCGCGCTTCCACTTCGACGCCGTGACCAGGAGCTGGCCGTCCGGGCTGAAGGTGAGGGACGAGGTCGGGGTCGTGAGGTGAGGGAGGGTCTTCGTCGGGATCGGGTTGGTGGGGATGATTTGTGCAGGCGCGGATGCGGCGTTAGTGGTGCCCGGCGCCGGAGCGGCAAGCCAGGCCCGCCGATCGTAGATATTCACCATTCCCGACGAGCTCCCGACCACCACCCATCGATCCGTCCCGACGCTACTCTTTCCCATCTCGTGCTGGCCGCCCAAGGCGAGGACGGTAGTCCCCACGGCCCCCTCATCCTGCCACCGCGCCACCACAACTCGCTCCTGCAAACTCCATTCCGTGACCTCGCCTCCCTTCCCCGCAATACACAACCCCGTGCTGTCCCGCCACCAGCAGAAGTCCGCCACGCCGCCTCGGCTCTCGATGCGCACTTGACTCACCCACTGCAACGTGGATGCGGAGAGGATATTCACCACCCCTCCACCTTTCCGCGCCGAGCCCAGGAGTGCGAGGTGCTGCCCATCGGGCGAGATTTTGAAGCGCTCCATACTCCGCTGCTCGTGCTGCTGCCCGTAGACCCGCGCAATCTTCTCCACGCGCCCGGTCTCGAGGTCCCATACGTGGAAGTAGCGCCTCCGCGCGCCGAGGAAGATCCGGGAGTCGGTGGGGTGGAAGGCCGTGGTCATTAGCGCGCTGCCGCGGATATGCAGGGAGGTCAGGAGGGGGTTCGCGGTTGGTGCGGGAGGAGACGAGACGAGTTGGTGGAGGTAGAGGGTCGAGCTTGGGCCTGAGGAGAGCAGGAGGGGGAGTGCAGGGTGGAAGGAGAGGGAGGTTATTGCGGAGGGCTGCGTGCCGGGGATGTCGGGGAGGCGTTGGATGGAGAGGACTTCGGGGCGGAGTTTGCGCCGTTTGTCAGAGGTGGTGGTGGAGCTGCGGACGAGGGAGGCGGCGTTCTGGAGGAGTCTGGAGAGGGGCGCGACTGAGGGGATGTCGTCCATGTCTACGTCGGACTGGGAGTCTGAGTCGCTGTCACCAGAGAGTCGGCGCTTCTTCTTGGCGGGCTGCTGCATGGCGTGCTGGGCCCAAGCGGGGCGGGGGTGAAGCAGTTCGAATTGTTGGCGCAGTCGCCGGGTGTAGTCTTTGCCGTTGACTACATCCTCCGCCTCCGTGCGTCGCAGCTTCCGCAAGCGGGGCACGGAGGTGAGGGAGACCAAAGCTCGCTCGTCATCGCTATCTTCCCATGCCGCAGGGTGTTTTAATCGCAGGGCGTCGTCCGAGTCCGAGTCTTCTGTCGTCGTGGGCTGCAGTGGAGCATCGCCAGTGTCGGCGAAAAAGAGGTCTGCGTCTTCCAGCCCCTCGATTCCTACAGCTCCGTCCTCCGCACTATCTTCGACATCCTCCTCGCCGTTCCCAAGTCCCGCTCTGAATCCCGCACTATCGCCAAAGATCAACCGCTCCAACTCCAGCTCCGTCTCATCTTTAGGCGCCTCGCCGTCAAGCACGAACTCCACGTCTGACCCATCCTCATCCTGTGTCGGTGGTGTCGGCTGCTGTATCGCTGGCTTTGGTGCCTTGAGTCGCGACATGTCGATGTATTGAAATGCTGATGATGATGAACCTCGAAATCGACGTCACATGTTCGGATTTTCTCACGCGGCTGAGTTAAGCTTTCTTGCGCATGACTAAGGCGCAATTGCGGAAGTCGTGACAAAGGAAGCTGCGAAGAGCCAGCCACGACCACTTCCCCACGACATCCCACTCATCGACACCACCACACGCATACCGCATCACCACCGCCATCGCTGCCTTCATTGACGACGCGACCGCCATCTCTACGCCCGCGGGACCCACACCACAGCACCGCCGACGCCCCGACAGCCATACCCACGCGACCACTCTTTCACACACACATATCTACGCGATGGCGACACTCGCCGTAGAAGCGGGCACATCGCTCGCCGGCGCCATCCAGGTAGCTGCGCAGGCGAAGCTCATGGAGAATGGATGGGCGCCGGAGGAGAGCGACACGACGCTCAGCGAGTACGTGACGATGATGTTGGTGAATGGTAAAGACATGCAGGGCGTGCAGAGCGAGCTGGGAGGTGAGCTGCTCGGTGTCGGGGAAGAAGATCCACAGGTGGCCGAGTTCACGCGGTGGCTATTCGATCAGGCGCGGCAGCTGAGTGCACCAGCGCCAGCGCCGAGCCAGGGAATGGGGATGGAGGACGCGATGCCGACAGGCGACGCGGCAGACGAGAGCTTAGCGGATGAGGCGATGGGCGACGCGGTATCGGCGGACGGCGTGTACGTGCACTGTTCGGCCCTTTTGAGGTCTGGCGTACTGACGAGCGACAGCCCCAGCGGACCCAAAGCCATGCGCAACGGCGACGCGCCATCCCGTGGCCGAGGCCGAGGCGGCCGCGTTCTCAACCAGATGAACCGCTCCATGGATCGCACAGCCTCCGACGACCCCTTGCGGCGCATCAAGGGTGCCGCCTCCGGATCCGGACGCATAGATGCACACTCGAGCCGCGGCCCACGGGGACCTCGTGGCGGGACGAACGTGGCACGAGGCATGGAACGCGCGATGAACGGTCGCGGTGGTGCACAAGCGATGAGCATGAACCCGATCAGCGCGATGGGCAACGGGAACATGAACGGCTTGCCGCAGGACCAGCAGATGATGTTCATGCAGATGATGGAGATGCAGGCCAACATGATGAACGCCATGATGGCCAACGGCGGCCCCATGCCCGGTACCCCTACGACCACCGCCCCGCACTCCAACGGTTATCAAGGCCCCCGCGGCCGAGGCGGCAAATCCATGTTCGACCGCATTAACAAGAACGGCGGTCGAGGTGGTCGCCAGTCCTCAGTCACTACCTCTAACGATGGCGATGCGACCATGGACCTCGACCGGCCCCTCGAGCCCGAGAAACGGCCGGCCTTCGACACGATGTGCAAGTTCAATCTCAAGTGCCTGAACCCAGACTGCCCGTTCGCGCATCAGTCCCCTGCCAACACCCGCCCCAACATCTCCCTCGACATGGCGGATACCTGCACCTACGGCCCAGCCTGCACCAACAACAAGTGCCTGGGCCGACACCCCTCCCCCGCGCAACGGAGCGCGTTCTCCTCCTCTGGCCTGACCAAACCCATGCCCACGGGCAGCAAAGCAGACACGATCTGCAAGTTCTTCCCCAACTGCTCCGCGGGCCCGCAGTGTCCCTTCAAGCACCCGGACACGCGGCCCTGTAGGAACGGCGCGGATTGCTCGGTGGAGGGGTGTCCCTTCGCGCATTCGGCGATCGCATGCAGATATAATCCTTGTACTCGCCGGGAGTGCCCGTTCAAACACGCCGCGGGCCAGAAGCGGGGCGGGTTCGAGGACCGGGTGTGGACGGCGGAGGGGGACGGGAGTAGTGGGTTGGGAGGGGAGGAGGGGCTGGGGAAGATGGGGCGGTTTGCCGGGTTGGGGGAAGGGGCGGAGGGGGAGGAGCTGATTCTGCCGGGGCAGCAGCAGGGTGACGGTGGGGACGCCGGAATGGCGGAGGCGGATGGGGACGCGCGGACCGAGGGGCTGCAGCCGGTGTCCGGGGTCGCGGGCGAGGTGTCGTAGGAGGACTATGTGGCCGGCGACGACGACCCCGACGCCGCCGGGATCGAGCGTGTCGATACACCCGGGCTCCCGCCTGCGCCGCTGACCCCGAGGGCTATACGCCAGCACTTCGATGCGTCCGCGGCGCGGCAGGCCGCTGAGAGCCGGCGAGTCTCCGCGCTCGCGGTCATGATCGCGCGGCGCGTGGCATTGCTGGGTGGGAGGGTAGCGGGGGGAGAGGGGGGGTGACGATACGAGTATCTGGATACACGCCGAGTGGTGTTGGGGAGAGTATGCGGGTACGATATCGAGATCGTGAGGGTCGATCCATCGCTTTGTATACTATGGAGACATGGTTGTAACCTTCGCTGCACGGAGACGTGCGCGTGTTGTACCTGATGCGGAACGTCCGAGCAGGGCAGGTCACAAGACATGCTTCCATGCCTTGCGTGACTCTAGCACGGGTGGCCTGGTGGGTGAAGTCCAGGACCGGTCATCTGTGCCGGGCAAGCGGAGAAAACGCACCGCTTGTCCACTGCCTCGTGCCCGCGCACAGCCTCGCCCCCAGCAGTGAATCGCTTATGGCCGTGTCGCGCGTTACATATTACATGGCGATGGCGTCGTGGTAGGCGGGCATGACAATCCGAGCCGCCGAATCTATCCACGACCCGTGGCTCTCATGCCCACGCTGACTCGTACGCCTAGCTTCGCCCACGGGGAATGAGCGTCCCCTCAACCGGTGGTCATCCGGCGATGCCCAACTCCGTGCGAACTTCTGACCCAGTCTCGCTCGCCATGGAGGCGGCTCGCTTCCCATCCGAAGGCCGCTACGACAGGGCGCGCTGACTCGGTCTCCATGGAGGATCGCCAGTGTGCGGAGTCATCACCAGCAGACGCAAGTGTGTATATCCGGGCGGGCTGTCAGGCTCTGTAGCATGGTGGCCTGTGTGCGTGTTTCGGTAGCTCGGGTAGCACAGCAGGGGATCGTATGCGAGTTGTGCGGGACGGGACAGGGCTCGGGGGTAAAGTCCTCCAGGCGTTCTATCGGTCTATACGACTCACGAGGAGGTGTGCATGGCAGGTGTTGTGTCGGAAAGGGCAAGCGATCGTCCCTACGTGACTCGGGACTGACATGGTTTCCGTTCAGGCCTTCTTGTGTTTTTGGCGCCTGGGTGAGGGTGCGAGGCACGTTAAAGTGGGGGGTGGTGTTGATTCGTATGCTGTTGTGCAACGCTTCGTGTCTGGTTCGTGGTGGGCTTGTGCGACGGATGCCGTGAGGTAGTGGCGGCTTTGCGACTTGTCATTCGGCACCGCGCCACGACAACACAGCATTTCATATGAAGTACTCAATACGTGACGGCCATGTCTGATGTCCTTGGAGCTACACCGCAACACTGACAGCATCGCCGACGCGCACCTCGGGTCGTCTCAGCATCGTCATGGACCGATCCTGTTCGATGACAACGGCGCAAATAAGCGGAGGCTGATAATGGTGGCGCAGAAGAACTGCCGGAGGCTGCTCACGAGATCCGAGCGCGCGGAGGAGCGTCACCGGCCGCGTGACTGATGGCGGGCGGGAAAGGAGATGGATGCTTTAGAAGATCGCCAGAAGCGGGCGCGTCGCGTGGCAAGCTAAGTTAGCCTCACGCGTGGGCAGATCAGGGGCCGACGTGGGGCCAGTGCGTTGGGGAGGCTGCGTGCCTCGGTGATGAGGGGCGACGGCCGACACGAGTCTTGCTGCGTCAAAGACTACATGTACATGTAGCTACAAGGTGGCAATATTAGTGATGGCGTGAGTCAACATGCGGGATACTGTGCTCGAGTCAGGCAGCGGCCCAAGGAGGCATGCGCGAAGCTGCTCGTCACCATCGTCGTTCCATCGAGGATCGTTGGCGGGGCTGTCTTCATCATGCGAGCGTGCTGCACCTCCCACGGACCTCTCGAACCGCGCCGCACACGGATCCAGCTAGCCACGCCTGTCTTGGACAGGTGTTTCAGATCACGGCCGTGCCTCGCCGCTCCCACGCGACCGAACCTCAATCGCAGGGAGGTCCGAGGCCGCCATCGTCCTCGGCCAAACACGAGGTCTGGTCCGCGTGGAGAGGGAGGCATTCTGCGGAGGCCCAGGCACTCCCAGGTGTCAGGAATCTCACATGCTGCCGGCGTGGGCGTCCGGAGTGCAGACGGCAGAGGCAGCCAAGCCGGCGATCTCACTCCGGCTGATATGTCGGGACTCCACACCGCAAGATCTCACTGCGCCCCGCCGCCGCATCGGCCTGAGTCAGGACAGGCCGTGCAGACGAGTCGTTCTGGTCGTCGGGTCATTCCAGCCGACGACATTATTTCCGCCGGCCACGACGTGCCGCGTGTGTGGACGGCGGTAGGCCTTGCCCAGCGCGCTAGAAGGGCTCGTAAGGAGATGCAACCAATGCTAGTGCCGCACCGCGAGGGCGATGATCGTCGTGGCAGAGGCGGCGGCGTCCAGCTTTGCCTGTGTGCCGCCGTTGCCGCAGCCACTGATGGTGTGCCGAGGGGAGCACAGCGCCAAGCTCGGAGCTCTCGTGGTCACGACTCACGAAGCGAGTCGTGCGTCGAATCGCGGTGTGGCCACGGCGGCGACGGTGAGGGGCGTCCAGGCTCATGATTAGATGATGAGCGGACGGCAGTTGCTCTGTATGCGCGGATCTCCGTCTCGCCGTCTCGTCATCGCGCAGCAGGATGATGGACCAAACGGTCGACGTGGCCGGCCACTGCCGGCCCGGCAATACGTGATGAAGGCCGGGACACACATCCCTGCCAGCTGCATCCTGTCGTTGCACAGCACTCGTCACCTCCACGCCCGCACCCCCATCCTGCGCGCCCGTCCATCCGGTGGACAGCGCATCGTAAACGTCGGTGTGTGACCGCCAGCGTAGCAGGCCGTGTGCGCCAGCGCCGCCGAACCTTCTTCGCCGCCCTGCCCGCGGCTCAACCCCCCAACTCCTCTGCTAGCTCCGGACGACAGGTCGTCGTTCGCGATAGTCCCAAGCACCGCATTCGAGGGCGTGCGCCCCCGGCCGGTGGATCTCGTCTGCTGACAGGCCCGTCGCGGGAACCCAGGGGTCGGGCTCGGTGGCGCGGCCTAGCGACTCTAATCGGAGACCCACAAAGCTTCCTCTAGCGACCGACACGCAACGACCGTGCCCAATCCCCATGTCCTGCGCTACGCTGCCCGGCGATCCTTGTTTCCCACCGCGAGACCGCGCTCCGCGTCCCTTCCCCGAGCGCCGGCCACGCCCCGGATCCTCCGTCCGGACCTGCTCTGACTCCCGTCGCACACTCTT
>JAWDJV010000538.1:0-13817 GCA_033119285.1 Teratosphaeriaceae sp. CCFEE 6253
GGAGGTCGAGATGAGGAAGAGGTTCGGCGAGGCGTACTATGAGGCCGAGGAAGGCGATGAGGCAGGCCAGGAAGTGGACGGGGACGTGATGGAGAAGAAGCGCAAGGCGAAGAAGCCGAAGTGGGATGACGATATCGTTATCAAGGATCTCGTGCCGGACTTTGAGGATGAGGATGGGGAGAGGCCTGCATTCACGCTCTCCGACGAGGAAGACGAGAGCGTGGACGGTGGTGCACCTTTACCGGTAGCTGATACTGTACCCAATGTTGGGACTGAGGAAGACGACGACAACGACGACGATGCGCCCGCCTCCAAGCAATCCCGCCAGATCAAAAAGGACCGCGCCAAAGACAAAGCAGCCACTAAACGCGCCGCCCGCCTCCAACGTGCCACCATCGAGTCGCTCGTCGACCGCGCGCTCCCCATCGCCGAACCCGCAATGGCCTCCACCACCTTAGCCCCGAAAGCGCAAGTCGGTGGCTTCCGCTATCGCGCCACCTCGCCAACACGTTTTGGGCTGACGTCGAGGGATATCCTGTTCGCGGACGATGCGCGTCTTAACGAGTTCGTTGGGCTGAAGAAGATGCACTCATTCCGGGACGTGGAGAAGAAGAGGCGGGATAAGAAAAGGTTCAGCAAGAAGGCGAGGGTGAGGGAATGGAGGCGGGAGGTATTCGGTAGGGAGGATGGGCCGGCTGCCGTCCCAAGTCTGGGTGGAGATTATGGGAAGAGGGAAGAGAAGCAGCGGGAAGTGGCGGAGGAAGCTGGCGGGATTGTGGACGGTGAGAGGAAGAAGAAGCGGAAGAGGAGCGGGCGGAAGGGGAAGGAGGGAGTGCTGTGAGAGCTGTATCAATCGACCCGCGACCAAGGGTCCATCGTGCTTTCCCGAAGCAGTCGTCGTCACATGTCTAAAAACCCGTGCTTCAGTCCGCGTTCCTGCCGGATCCGTCACCATCACGCGGGCCTATGCGCGAGCTTACGCAACATGCGAAAACCTGTTTCCTTATTGACATCCTCACCTTCACACCCTCACTCTTCTGCTCCACCTCACCAACAATACAGCATTCCACCCTCGAGATCTTGTCACACCCAGCACACCCATCAACGAGAAGCACACACGCGCAGGCACGCCGCTCGCGATCATGCCTCCCAAAGGCAGCAAGAGGACGCCGGTGAAGAAGACGCCGGTGAAGAAGACGCCAGCGAAGGAGACGCAGGCGGATGACGATGAAGCCAGCGCCAGCGGCACCCCGGACAGCACTCCCCGGACCCGGGGTCGCAAGGGCAAGGGCAAGGGCAAAGCACCGCAAACCGACAAGGTCGAGGAGAGTGATGCCAAAGCCAACACCCCCAAGAAGGTGAGTCGAGGAGCTCGTTCTGGCCCATCCTGCCGTCCGTATGCTAATCGTGTGCCATGTAGACGTCTGTGCGCCAGAACAAGCACCAGACGGTCGAAGTCTTAGTGCCGGGCGACATGACCGACCTGTCTACCTTCTTCTCCAGTTACGAAATCGAAGCTCGCGTGGCAGCTTACCTTGGCTATACCGATACCTCCGACTTCCGCCGCTATGTCCTGTCTCACCACTTTCTCAAGCACTACCTTCGCTTCGCGGGCGGCGACAACTGGGCGAAGGACATTCGTGTGAAGTCAGCCTTTGGCCTCATCCGGGATCGATTCATCAATGGCAAGGCCCCGGCAGAGTACCCAACCGACGACGATACGGCTGAGAAGTACGTCTCACAGAAGACGGGTGTTGGAAAGAACAAACGCCTCGCGCATCTGTTGATCTGCTTCGTGCACGAGGTCTCTGGAACGGACAGTCCAGATACGATCATGGCCGTAGACGCGGAGCAGCAGACAGAAGCCGTGCAAGCGCTGAAGGCGCTCAAGCCGAATGTCTTCGGCACGCATGACTTCCCGGACACTGGCGATCAGCCCGTCAAGTTGCCGAAGTTCACCACCGCGTTCGAAGAAGAAAGCGAGCTCGAGCAGTACAATCGGGCCTTCGCAGCGCTGAAGTCTTTCGGCTACTGTGTCAACAGCCAAGGTCATTGGGGGAAGAGATTCGCAGCAAAGAACGACTGGGCCGCGAGCAAGGCCATCTCTGAAGAGCACGTTCCGACATGGATGCAGACTCTCCCGGGCAGTGCCGACGATGTGCTCAATCCGGATGAGGCCACCCATCAAGCACTCGCCCACATGCCCATTCAGCTGATGTGGCTGCCGATGAATGGTCTCGCCTTGAAGCAGCACATCGACGCCGCCGCAGCCGTCCTCAAGCCATGGCCTGAATCCTTCCGTGAGGCGGGTGAGGCAGATCCACGAGTGTACAACCAATACCAATACCGGGATTCGATCCGCCGGCAATTCCAGTGCGTGCAGCTTGGTGTCGACCTGGCCACACTAAACCTCAAGATCATCCCGTCCGGCCCGGTAGACGAAGACACCGACGTGCGTGTTATCGATCTGATGAAGACCGATTGGGACGAGGTCCAGAACGAGCTGAACAGTGCGTTCCGGACTAATCAGCCCAGCGCTAATCGAGTCGAGGTCTCCTTCCGCGTAAGCCCACTCGACGAGGGTGCATCGCCAGAGGACATCTTCGAAACCAACGAGCCTCCGCCACAGCTTGCTCGCTTCTTCCACATTGTTGATGGCGAGGTTGAAGCGAAAGATGACGACGTTGCCGATGCTGAGCCTGCTGGCGGAGAGGCTCCCGGAGACGACGGCGGTACAGCGTCCATTCGGCACGAAGATTTTCTCAAGCTCACCACCCTGGGCAAGTCGAAGTCGGGCAAATGGCAGCCGGATGCCAAGGAGCACTTTCCGGGTCGAAAGAACCATGAAGAGTACCTGCGGCATTTCGACGGCATTGACGTTGCAGCTAGCGATGCTGAGCGGCACAAGTGGCAGCGGAAGGTTGTGCGATCCATCATCCAGGGGAACAAGAAGTCACCGCCCGTGCTGAACAACCGGAAAGCCGTCGGCAATGGCAAAGACAAGCACAAGGCGGCGATTGCCGCGTTGAACGAGTCGATCAAAGTGGGCGAATTTACCTCGATGGCAGGTGGAGTAAGTTGAGGGTGTCCTGCCGAACGTACTGTCCAGGAGAGCTACTGACTTCCATTCGCAGGGTCAAGAGCATGCCGATGCCCAAGATCCCGACGAGCAGCTCCGATACTTCACTATGCAGAGCGCGTTCAGCGGGACAGAGGCTCAACTCGGGCCACTCCTTGAGCCGTGCCTGGCGGTCATGGGCATGACCGAGCAACCGCGAGAGCCTGGCGATGCCTTCTCCAAGTACAAGTGCACCCTCATCCCGAAGCTGAAGCGGACCTTCTATCCGTACCAGGTCACAGGTGCGGCTTGCATTCTACTCCGCCTACTTGGCACGATCCCAGGACCGCTCAAGCACACTGGCAAGGACGAGATCCAGAACGCACTGTCGAGTTTGAGCGCCTTGCAGACCTTCGGGATCATCAATGCCGACTACACCGGGCTTGGCAAGACCATTGAGACCCTGTTGGCTCTTGCCTTCATTGTGCTTTTCTGGGCCGAGAAGACTCCGTCCAACGGGCGCGCCACGTCCAAGCCGCATCTCATCGCAGTGCCTGCTAGTGCTGTTTCGACATGGGCACGTGAGATTGGAGATCACTGGCTCATGGTCTTCGAACTCGCGGTATCTTACGACAGCGACGTCCTCGACGACCATCTCAAGGACCGCGTGATTGATTCAAGCACCATGAAGGCTCTCCCGGACGACCGTTCTGGCTTGGCGCTCTCCAACGACAAAGATTATGACTTTTCGTACCTCTTCGACGAAACCAGTGCTAAGAACCATCGGACTGTAGTGCTCACGTCTCATGATACCCACGCAGAGCGCTTTGTGCAGCGGTGCAAGGTCGACATCCCTCCAGTGTCTTTCGACCCGCCGAAATTCAGGAGAGGCACGGGGACCGAGATTTACGCGAAAGCTGGCTGGGTCGAGGAGCACTACGAGAGCAAGATGGCGCGCAGATTCTTGACAAGCACTTGGGATGAAGTGCACATGATCAAGAATCCCGCGACGAGGAATTGGGCTGGCGCATTCCTCATGAAGGCGAAGTACCACATCCTGATCTCAGCAACCCCAATGCAGAACAACGCCGGCGTAAGTGCCCTTGAAACGCACGTTCCGACACAGTAGTACTGACTTTATCAGGATATCATCGGATCTCTCATGCTGTTGTGGCCCACGGCTAAAGCGTTCATCACTAGTAACGAGATCTGCACCTCGTTCAACACGAATGTGAAGTCGGACTTCCGCAAAGCCTTCGAGGCCCTTGAATCGAGCGACGCCACAGACGAACGCCGCCTCTGCCTCATGAACCCCAAGCGTGTGGCCGGTCTGCTGCGCACCGAGAACCCCATGCTCATCCAGAAGTACTTCCACCTGGTGGAGGACTTGATTGTGATCCGGCGATCTCCGAATTCAATCCTCAAAGTCAACGACGACGGCGATACCATCGACTTGGCAAGCATGATGAAGCCGCACACGATCAAGACGGTACAGCTCCAGCGGGAGAAGGAGCAGGCGACAATGTACCAGTTCTTTCACAGGGAGGCTGCAGAGTAAGCCATCCAGAGAGTTCTGTCCGGGCGCGGCTAACACGTCACAGGCGCTATGTCAAAGATATCAGGGGTGGTCAGGAAGATGATGCTCAACCCAAGCCGAAATCCAGCGCCTCCCGCGTGCCGATACATCAGCAGAGGAATGCTTTTGTCTACCCTGTTGTCCCTCTACGGGACCTGGACATCGCCAATGCATCAACGACCGCCGCCCGCTTCAATCGGACCCTGACAAAGGCCAAGCGCTCCACTCTCGTGAGACAGATGCAGCAGTGGCGCATGGAGGGCATCGATGGGATCCGCTTCGTCAAGGCCGTGCGGCATGCCGCCGATCGGGCCCTCGACACTCGAGCAGACTATGTCAAACTGTTGGCTGAGAGTAGCCCGATGCTTGTCGAGATCTTGCGGGAATACGACTTGCGGGTGCTGACAAACGGCGAGAAGATGCTCCTCATCGAGAATGTCCCGCTCATTGCTTGGTTTTGGGAGATTGCCTGCCGCCTCCTCCTGATCCCAATCGCTACGATGCACGCCGATCTCAACCAGCGCTCCCGGACCGAGCTCGCCGATCTCTTCAATGCGCCTGGGGGCCTCATGATGCTCACCATCATGCACGACGTCGGCGGCCAGTCGATCAACCTGCAGAACCAGTGTCACACTGTGCTTGTGTTGCACCCGGGCATCAGCATGGCGAAGCTGCTGCAATCCATCGGCCGTGTGATCCGGGTATGTTGCCAGACCGACCGTTCCGGGCCGCTTGCTAATCCATTGATAGGTTGATCAGAAGTCACCCGTCGACGTGCTCTACTATTTCGTCAAGAACTCTCACTCCGCCTGGCGCATTTACCGCCAAAGCTCCAAGATCATGGTGGAGCTAGCCACCCGGGCGTACGACCCGGCAGTACGGGATCTCTTGGTGTGGCTGCTTCAAGAGCATCAGCGTGAGTGTGAAGAAGCCCACGACAGTGACGAGGGCAAGTTGGTGCTGGACTACATGAAGCAGTGGGGCATGGAGATCGGCGAGGCGCCGCTCGAGGGTCTCGCCGGAACATTCGACGATTCCGCGCAGAATGAGACCTTGTCAGAGACCGCGCCGGCAGCTTTGCCTTCGGCCGGTGATGGCAAGCGCGTGCGGAGAGCACCCGAGCGCTACAGTGCTTGGAATTACATGGGCCCGAATGGCACCCAGATCGAGGACCCGCAGAAGCGGAAGGCGATGGCGGCCAAGGCAGCAAAGAGCTACTTCCGTGGCGACGACGGTAGCGGAGGCGACCTGGACCCAGCTGCCCAGTCCGAGGACGAAGACTTCGATGGCCGAGGCGAGGAGGCATCTGAAGCCTCCGGCGACGAAGAGGCTTACGATGTTCATCTCCGCCAAATGCGTGAGCGTGATCTCAAAGAGGTCGACTTCACTGACGAGGTCGAGGATCTCATGGCCAAGGTCAAGTACCCGAGAGGCCATCAGTATGTCGACAGTGATCTAGACGACGCCATCACCCTCCGCCGCGCTCTGAACCTCCTCTACAAGGCCCGCATGGGACTGCCTTTCCTGATTGAGAGCAAAAGGTACGTGGGATCCGGGCATGGGCGTGTCTGAGGCAGTCGCTGATCTTGTCACTCTAGCATCCACATCAATTACACACACCTGCCGGCCGCTGTTGCCGCGAAAGTGAAGAAGTCGGCCGACTCGAACCAGCGAGATTCGAAGTTGATTGCCGAGCGGTTTGGCAAGCTGGTGGCCAAGTCGAAGAGTACTGCCCCGGTCGGCCAGAAGATCAAGAAAGTGCTGGTGTCATCGGCCAAAGGCCTGGCCCTCTCCGGCACCGAGCTCGTGGCAGACATCGAGGACGAGACCCAGCTGTACGAGCAATCCTTGATCTACCAAGCCTTCAAGGAATACAAGACTCGGTCGAGCGGTACCATTCGGCGTGATGTGGCTGAGAAGTTCTGCCTGGATCATGGGCTAGATCCGGAGCAAGCGGATGCGGTACTCAACGACGACATCCTGCTCCGGGAAGCAGCAGTAAATGAGCCGCTTGGAGATGCAGACGACGTCTTCACGCTGGACTTGGTCTTAAACAAATTTGAGAACATGTCTGAGGCAGCGCTGAAGGAGTTGTTGAGGCTCGAGGGTCAGGAGAGCGTCGACTCAGACGAAGATGCGGAGGATCTGGAAGAGGAGGACGAGAAGGGGGCGCGGAGTGCATTGCTGCGGGCGACGCGCGCGGCCGCGGCCACCGAAGAAGCCGAGGACATCTCGTCGTCCTCGTCCTCTTTGTCATCGTCCTCCTCATCCTCTGACGAGGACAAAGAGGACAAGCCTACCGCGACGAGCAAGGAGAGCAGGGTGCGAATCCAGCAGCCGAAGAGTAAGAGGGCAGACTCGGAAGGTTCTGCGCCGGAGGTGACCGACGATGAGCACGGTGAGACTGGAGACGAGGACCACAGCATCAGGAGCCGCAAGAAGCGGCGTCTCACGATGGAGGAGCCGGGCGACACAGACGATACGCCGCTTGATGGTGACGGTGTCAGCTCGAACGAGCGTTCTGGAGGGGGCGCCGAGGAGGAGGATGTGGAGATGGTGGACACCAGCGGGCCTGCTGCTGCTGATGAGCAGGCGGCGACGACCACAAGCGAGCGTGCTGATGGTGGACAGGCGATGGGATCGACGGAGACGTCGGGGGGCGGGGGCAGTGATGCTTCGAGCGGTCTCAGCGAAGCCATTTCGTTCGATCCGGGCTTGGAGCAGGTGTGAGATGAGACACAGACGGGACGGCCGCGGCAGAGGGCAAAAAGTATAGGGATTCGCCGTAATGAGCGGGCGTACATAGCTTGCAGATAAGACTGCCCTAGGTTGTAGACATTCTAAATTGGACCCGTTTTGTCCCCTAGCCTCCCGTCGGCTATGCCTCTTACTTAGTATAAAATGGTACTCTAATAGCCGCACGAGTGCTTCTATTAATTAAGCGAAAGGCACGTGCCTAATGCACGTGCGGCTATCCGAACGGAAAGAAAGTAAGCTAGGCGCAAGTTAGCGCGCGGGAGCGAGTTAGCGCGTAGAAGCGAGTTAGCGTACGCGAGTTATTACGGGAGGGTCCGGCGCTTGTAGCCCGGTCGGCTAATAGGAGCCCGGGCCCTTTCTATTTAAAGAAGCCCTCTAGCGGGCACGTAACCTACTCTTAGTATTAATTGCGCTTAGATTAAAATCTACCCTCTATACCTCCGCTTCGCTACGGAGTTACGAGGGATTTTAACCTTTGCTTAATAAGACTAGTACTAGCCCTTACTACTATAATAACCTTAGTCTAGGCTAGTATACATTAGAGGCTACCTTATTCTTTAGATACTATATAGCCCCTTATTATAATTCCGGTATAAGGGATCATTATAGAAGGTAGTCGGGTATAGGTTTAGGAAGGTTATATAAGAGGTTACGTATATAGTTACGTACCTTAGTCGCCGGGGTAGGCGCCGGGTAAGCGGCTAGTATACGTATACTATACGCGCCCTTTACTATTCCTAGGAGAAGTAGTAATTAGCGCTATTCTTAACTAAGTATTTAGTTAGAGACGCGCCCTTTACGCTACGAGATATCTTTACTATAGATACCCCTATATTAGGCGCGCGATACGTAAAGTAGAGGAGCTCGCTAACTCTAACGAGTTACTCGACGTCGATACCTCGCTATCGGTAAGTAAGATAACTAGAACCCCGGCTAAGGCCCCCGTAACCCCGGACGTCGTCCCTATCGACCTAGCTAGCGTAGGTAGTCTTATCGGCTACTAAATAACCGACGTACTTACTATAGACAAGATCGGGCTACGCGCGACCGAGGGGTCGTCCTACTAGGCGTACGTACGTATAATACATCGTTCCGTAGAGACCGAGAGACTAAAGACGGAGCTCGACCGCCTAGCCTATAAGACCTAGGTCGACCGCGATAAGTACCTTTAAATGTTCCGCGCTAACGCCGCTATACGCGTTATCTTTAAGTACGGCACGTTACTCGTAGTTAACGCCGCGTCTAAGTAAGGTATACTAGCCCGCGGATAGACTACTATAGGGCCCGCGGTAGCGTAGGCCGTTACCGGCGCCGCGCGCGCCGACTAGGACGAGGACACGAGGGACGCCTAGATTACCTACTACTAAGCCGACCTAGGTAACACGGTAGCTATTATACTATATAACGACTTTGACGCCGACTAGCCGCGCGACATCGATATAATAGAGGTACCTAAGGACGCCCTACTCGGTCTTGAGGCTTCGGTCGTATCTATATGTTGCGATCCGACAAAGTCGTCTCGACGTAGTAGAGCTCGGTAGGCTTAGTTAGTGTCAAGATACGGGTGTAGGAATACTTCTCTCTATGTTAGCAGAACCTAATGAACCTCTCTAAGTAAATTACTAAGCGTTAGTATGCGAAGACCTTTTAGTTAGATTAAAACATAAGTTGAACAGGAACTACCTATGTAGAGATCTATCGCGATATATACAAAGGAGATTCGTGTCTCGTTTAACCGTTCGA
The DNA here is from genome assembly GCA_033119285.1 of Teratosphaeriaceae sp. CCFEE 6253. Classification (NCBI taxonomy): domain Eukaryota; kingdom Fungi; phylum Ascomycota; class Dothideomycetes; order Mycosphaerellales; family Teratosphaeriaceae; species Teratosphaeriaceae sp. CCFEE 6253. The sequence goes on from JAWDJV010000538.1 coordinate 9,135, forward strand.
CTATGTTGTTAGTTAACCGGTCGGTTCGGTGTATAGTCGTTCGACTATGTCGGTAGTCGACTAGTCGGTTCGACTAAGTTATATAACCGTTAGTCGGTTACGTGCGCTACGTTATGTCTTAGCTAGTTCCGTTAGCTATAAACTTCTCGCGGCTGTATCTTCCTACGTAGCTTAGCGCATGTTCGTAACATTACCCCCTCCTTATCTTCTAGCTCGTCCTCGAGCTTCTCCTATAAGTGCATTCTATGTTCCTTTATTATAAGCGGAGAACCGCTAACACGAAAAGAACGCCGTAAACGACAAGCACTTGTTATCGAAGCCGAAGGAAACGAAATGCCGTCTCCCTATTCTTCTTGTCGGGACGCGAAGGTACTAGAAGGAAGAGATCGTCCGAGGTATATAGTAGATGTTCGATTTGGTTGTTGTTCGTAATACGTACAAAGGGGTTACTCTAGGTGTAACGTAACTGTTACATAGACAGAGTAGGAGCGCTTGCGGAGTTAGCGTCGTAAGCTAAAGCGTTAGCTAGACGAGGCTAAGGAGAAGGCGACCGAGGCTATGTCTCGTGTACATCGTTTACGCAAGTAGCTACGTGTAGCGGAGGACCGGGAAGAGAAGGCGATAAACAAGGAGTTTGTCGAGCTATAGAAACTACCTTCTAAGAGTGTAGGCGCTCTAGAGGCTCCCGCCGAATGCCTATTAGAGCTAGAGGGTGTTCCGGAGGAATTAGGAGGCGTGTTCTAACTTCCTATCCCTTCTTAAGTTAAGTTCTCGATAATCCCCGACGCCGAATTCTAGAGTTTTCCTACTGCGACTAATGGAATTAGCGTAGCTTCGTAGAGCAATAGGTAAGGTAGTCCTTAGGTTCCTATATATTATCCTCTTTAGGGTATCCCTTCTATTTAACGAGGTAATACTAGCCTCGTTTTTCTAGGATTTCTTCGACAACGAACTTATTGTCTTCCTATAGTTCGAAATGGAACGTCGTCTATAGCGTAGAGTTCGGGTCCGCTAGTTCTAGGAGTGAGATATAGAACACTAGGTGTATCCTAGCATCTTTAGGTAGGCTGAGCTTATAACTAGCCCTACCTCTTCTTTCGTCGACTAAAAATAGTCCGACCTTTATATAATCTAGTTTCTTTGTACCTCGTCGTGTCTTAAGGTTCTTCGTAAGGAGGTACACCTTATCCCCCTTCTTAAGTAGAGGTGCCGTTTTTGAGTCTTTGTGTCGGCTACTTATTAAGGCATTCTAGGATTTAGTAATTGCTTGTCGCATTATAGTATGGATGTCCTTAAGTAATCTAGAGTTAGCTAAGGCCCTATCGGTCTATAGCCTAAGTCGTAGCTCTATGAATAGATTCGGATTCTTGCTATAATTAGCGAAGAATAGTGTTTGTATAGTTGTCTCGGAAGCGTTGTTATTAAGTACAATCTATACTATAGGTAGTAGTAAGACCTAATTGTCCTGTGCGTAATTAACATAATAGCGTAGGTACGCTTCGAGCGACTAGTTGCTTCGTTCTATCTGTCTATCCGTCTATAGGTAAAAAGCTATGGACAGCTTATGCTTTATCCCTATTGCTACGACTAGCGTCTTCTAGTAGTTAGACGTAAAGAGTTTGTCTCGGTCTATAATAAAGACTATTAGTATCCTATAGTAGCGTACAAGTCTATCGAGTACGAGGCAGCCTAACTACTCCGCGTTAATAGACTCGCTATAAGGGATAAAGTATAAGTATTTCGTAAGTCGATCGACTATAACTAGTATGGAGTCGTGTTGTACTCCTAGTACCGGGTCCGTTGACTTAGGAAGCTTGACGATGAAGTCCATCGTAACTTCGTCCTAAGGCTACTAAGGTAGTTCGCGGAATTCTAGGTTTCCGTATTTAGCGTGTCGCGAGGCCTTGTTCTTGTTGTAGCTATCGCATCGCTTAATGTACTTAGAGACCTTTCGTCTTATATCTGGGAACACGAAGTTGCGTCGTACGTGTTCCGTAGTTCGAGCAATCCTAAGGTAGCCGAGTGTCGGTCCGTCGTAGTAATCTCGAATGTAGTTGTCCTCTTTTCCGGGTAGTACCTTGAACTTCCTATGTTTAACTAGGAACTGTTCTTAGTTATCGCGGAGTATTCGTAAGGTGGTATTGAACTCTTAAGCGTCTACGCTTAAGCTACCGTCCTTGTTGATCTTAAGGATTCGTTGTAGTTTTGACGAAGTATCTTCTATATAGTCGATTCGTCTACTTAGCGCGTCGGCGCGCCTATTGTCCTTGCCTAGAGTGTATATAATGTCGAACTAGTATTGTCCGAGTAGCTCTAACTATCGACATTGCCGTCTCGAAAGATCCTTAGTAGTCGTAAAGTATTGTAGGTTCTTATAATCCGAGTAGATAGTTAGTCCGGTTGCTCCTTTATAGTATATTCTCTAATGGCGCAATGCTACGACGATCGCTAGTAGTTCCTTGTCGTAGATTTCGTAGTTCTATTCCGCTAGTAACATCTTCCTTAAGAAGTATGCGATAGGGTGTCGGTTGCCGTTCTCTTCTTAAGTAAGGTAAGCCCCAATAGCAAAGTCGGATGCGTCGGTTTCGATAATGACTTTCTTCTTTGGGTCGAACATAGCTAGTGTCGGTGCGGATGCACTTGCTTGTTTAAGGCGTCGGAACGCCTTTTCCTAGTCTGCTCCCTAATTGAATACGATGTCCTTTCTTATAAGGTTCGTAAGTAGTGTAGCGATCTTAGAGTAGTCCTAAATGAACTTGCGGTTATAGTCTACGAGTCCTAGGAATGCCTAGACGTCCTTAACTGTTTTAGGAGCTAGCTATTCTATAATGGACGTAATCTTCTCGGGGTCCATGCGTATTCCGTTGACGCTAACGATGAATCCGAGGAAGTTAACTTCCTTCCTAAAGAACTTATACTTCCCTAGCGCGGTTCGGCATCCTACCTTATCTAGTCGTTCGAAGACGGTGTCGACGTCCTTAATGTATTGTTCTCGGCTGCCCTTTATGAACACTAGTAGGTCGTCTATATAGGCAATGACGATAATGTCGAGGATGTGTCGCAGCGTTTCGTTAATAATTTCCTAGTAAGTAGCTAGTACATTAGTAAGACTAAATGGCATTACTAAGAACTCGTAGAGTCTAAAGCGTATTCTAAAGGCGGTCTTCTATTCTTCGCCTTCGGCTATGCGTATGCCGTAAAAGGCGTCGCGTAGGTCGATCTTAGTAAACTATCGTGCTCCGGTAAGCCTATTCTTTATTTCTTCGATGTTCGGTAGCGGGTACCGATTCTTGATCGTGATCGCGTTAAGTCGTCTATAGTCGATAACTATCCGTAGCTTGTCTAGTTTCTTCGGAACGAACATTGCTAGTAAGGCCGTAGGTAACTAGGATTTGCGTATCTAGCCCTTAGCTAAGTACTTGTCGATCTACTTACGTTGTTCTTCTAGTTCTCGTTATAATAGTGCGTAAAGTAGTCCCTATAGTAGGTCCTTATTAGGCTAGAGTCTAATCTTGTAATCCTATAGTTAGTACTTAGGTAAGGCATCGAGCCCCGTCTCTTCCTAAAAGAGTCGCTTCTATCTTTGGAATTCTTTAGGGATCTCCGAAGGTGCGTCGTGTCCTTTATTAGTTCTAACTTTGTAACCCTATAGGACCTTGTTAGTGTCTATTAAACTTAAGCTATACTGTAGCGTCGTTGTCGGTTGGCGGAGTTGTATGTCCGTCCTTTCCTTATCCTCTACCGAACTCTGCCGATATAAAGGGTTAATGTCGATAACGTAAAGACATCTCTTAAAGGTAAGTACTCGTTTCCTCTATCCGATATAGGGGTTGTGTCGTTCTAACTAAGGAGTGCCTAGAACGATGTTATGCCTAGCTATAGGCATAACATCTAGGAAAACCGTCTCGTAGTGCTATTAGAAGATTAGTTATAGTAGCATTGTCTTACTGTCTACGTCGGGTAGTAACGAGCCATCGACGGCCGTTAATTCGTATCCGCCGTCTTTCTTCTTTCGGGTCGCGATCCCGTAATGTTTAACGAACTATACTAAGATAAATGTTCCGCTAGCTCCGGAGTCTATTATAGCATAAGTTTCGTGTCCATCTACAATGCATTTAGTACGGAAGACTAGTACTGAAGTCGTCTAAGCATTCGTGTTGTTAAGTTCCTATAATCTACTCTTATCGACGGGTCTTATTAGTTTTTTGACTGTGTAGCGGAGGTCCTAGTGTCGTCGAGGCAGATTTCCCAATTAAGGGGTCCACCCTTAGATCCGAATGTAATCCTTCCTCCGTGCTATATTATCGTAACTTGTCCCTTAAGCGTAGCTCGGTAATGTTAGAAGATCCTTCCTATGTAGGTCGTAGGTATCGTTCCGTTTGGCATAAGTAGAGGTATCGACTACTATAACATGTAGTTTGTACATTGCCGTTTTATTTCTTGCTCTAGGATCTTATCGTCCTAGTATTTAACCTAGATTTGCTCGATCTCCTTATATCGTTATGTAACGGTGCGTATACGATCTCTTATTTGTCTAGAGATAGCAATTCCTATTGGCGTAAGGTATCCTCCGTTTAGATAGAATACGCTTCCTATTAGTACGGCTTCTCGAACGTACAAGTAATTGTAGTCCTCGAGGTTGTTAATTTGTCTATAGGTCTAGAACATAGATCGTAGTTAGAG
>JAWDJV010000539.1:0-13762 GCA_033119285.1 Teratosphaeriaceae sp. CCFEE 6253
CAGCTCTGTCAACTCAAATCCTCCTTCGCCGGCGCCCAGACCTCCAACACGAGCATCATCTACGGCAGGAAGGGCCAAGCCGCTCCGGGCAGCTATTCCGGTTCTTCGACGGCTTCTACGAGTGTGCCGATTAGCACGACAACAACGTGTGAGTACCATCGAGTCCGTCTTGGTTGTAGCTTTCGCTAATACACTGCAGCACTGTCTTCCAGCGCCACAGTCACCGTCACCCCAACGACGACGATCACATCTTCTCTACCAACTGGTGGTACTTTCACTTCCGGGCCAAGCGGTTCCCACTATGTCTACACGACTGGGCCTTCCGGAAGCAGCACGCCAACCGATGGGGCATGCCTGTGCTACACCTGCGCTCTGACGCCTACTGTGATCGCTGGTGGATGTAGCGGAGCTGGTCCAACGTCCTCGAGTACCACTGGTATCTGCAGGCCTACTCCAGGCACCGGGACAACTACGGTGTTCGCGACACACACGGTCACTAGCTGTGGCTTGCCGGTGACCTGCCCGGCTTCTGGCTATGGCATTATTGGAGGCAGTGCTACGCAGAGCGGGCAGGTGGTCGTGACCACAACTAACGCCGGCGGCCAGAAAATCACATTCACGCAGATACCTACTGGGACCGGCCCTGGCGGATCCGGGCCTGGTGGATCTGGCGGTGCTGGCAATGGAGGCTCAGGTAATGGCGGCACTGGCAACGGGGGCACTGGCAACGGGGGCACGGGCAATGGAGGCACGGGCAATGGTGGCTCAGGCGGCGCGACCCAAACGATCATCGTCTCGGGCACTACGGTAACAGCGACTGGATCCACAGCTCTTCCGACCTGTCCATTTGCACAGCACGAGCTCTACACCGACATCATGGGCATGAATTACTACGTTGAATGCGACACGCTCATCACGGACAGGACTCTGGACACGCAGACGCAAGGCTCGCTCGCTGCGTGCGCGGCGTCCTGCGACTTGTACAACACGTACAACTTCTACGTGCCGAGCCTGTGTCTGGGCGTGAGCTTCTTGAGCGCACAGACCACCGATAATTGCTTGCTGAAGAATGGCGGGACGGGCGTCTTCAAGTCCGGCGTGCACTCAATGCGATTGGTGACGCCTAATGGTCCTGGCGGCTACGGCAACGGCACCGGAGGGAGTGGGCCAGGCACAGGACCAGGAACGACGGTCATTGGGACGATGACGGTGCCGCCTGCTTTGACTACGTATGTGACTGGCGGCCAGACGACCACGCTCATTTCCGGCGGTAGCACCATCACTTCAGTGATTGGAGGCTCCACCGTTGTCTCCACCTTCTACACCGGAGGCGGAGGTGGTGGACCGGGCGGGTACGGAGGCAGTGGCGGAGGTGGGCCAGGCGTGACCGTCCGAGCGTCTGGAGGCAGTGGAGGCAACGGCGGACCCGGTGGTTATGGTGGCACCGGGACAGGCGGAAGCGGCGGGAGCGGCGGCAGCACGGTGGTGACCCGAGTCGTCGGCGGCTCGACCTACTACTCGACCTACCAGACGGTAGTGCAAACGCGCGTCCCGGAGGTCTCGACCGTCGTCTCCAACGGCGTCACCTATCAATCCACCTACGGCTACTCGACTGTCCCCTCGACCCTCTACGCCACAGCGACGGAAGTGTCGGGCGGCAGCACAGTCGTCAGCACAGTCGACAACACCGTGTACGCCGCCTCGACCATCTATGGCGTCAGCACGGCCGTCTCGACCTACGTCAGCAATGGCATCACGTACCAGTCCACGTACGGCGTCACGACCGAGATCTCCGTCAGCTACCGCACCAATACCGAGACGACCACGACGACGACCTCCTCCACCAGCACGACCACCTCCGTCTCCGTCACCTCCGACACCACCACGGAGGTCCAGTACGTCACCATCACGAAGGGCGGCGGCCAGTACATCACCATCACCGCGCCGCCGACGACCGTCGTCAGCTATGTCTTCCCCACCAGCTCGAGCACCTCCTTCACCTGCCGCACATATGTGACGAATTACTTGAACGGCGAGCATGGCAAGGTCAAGCGGAGCGGAAGCGGAGCGTGTTCGACGTTGATGCGGTCATGGGGGCGCTGCCGGGACAGGCGCCGCAGGCTTGGCATATTGGTCGATGAGTTGGGAGACGCAATGTGACGGGGTTGGGATCTGTCTCGGGAACTTTGCTGTGTAACTAAGTCGGACCGATCTCGTGGATTGATCATGTAGAACCGTCGGTCGATCGAAGCGCTCACTCGAGAACCTCTTTCTCCGGCCCAGCCCATTTGATCTTGTAGCTCGTGACGTCGTCGTGCTTTGCTTGCCATGGATGGCGATGGGACCCGAAGCCCTCGCACTCTGGCTGGGGAATACGCGGGTAGATGCCCATCTTCAACACCACTTTACCCGGGTAGGCCTGCGTCTCGGACTTGATCGGGCTATCAATAGATGATCAGCATCGTTCGCTCAGTCACCTGTCGGACTCCTGCAGCACGTACTTGCCGTCCACGCCACAGAAACTCCGATACACCGGGTTGCCACTGCCCGTCGCGCGGTCCTCGTAGGTCTTGAGCGTGCCATCGCGATCCTCGAGCTTGACTTTCTCGGCCTCGATGAGGAAGTTGGCGGCGACGTAGGACCCAGCGACCTTGCGGCAATTGGAGCAGTAGCACAGGTGGCCCCGCTGCTTGGTGAAGAGCTCGGGGTCGGTGATGGTGACGGTGATGCTGCCGCAGAGGCAGGAGCCGGTCATGGAGTCCTTGAACTCCTCGGGGGGATGGGACTTGGGGTCTCCAGAGAGATTAGGCATCTTGATTGGAAGATCTTGGTGGATCTTGGTGGAAATGTAAATGTGGGCTTGAGTGCAGTTAAGATGCTATGATGTGACAGTATTTGGTAACGAGACAACGTCTTGGTCTGAATCACAGACTCTATCTTCAGGCATTGACGTAGCTCGGGCCGGCTCGATGATACTTGAGCTCTCCGCACACGGCTTCCTTTCGACCTCTACAGCGAGGCTCATCACAGCCGGTTCGTGCGGGCGAAAGTGAAGACCCATCTGACCCAAGCCGTGCTTCAGCCACAGTCCGACGGGGAGAATAGTACACGGTGGCGATGTACAGCATACACGCCATCGTAGACGATTATTCCACTCAAAGGTCGGAAGAGGAGGTCGAGGCCGCAGTTGGAGACTCGGGGGCTCGGAGGAACTTCGGGTACTCTACAATAGAACTACCTACTCCCTACTCAACCGTGACCTCACTTCGTGTACTGCCATTTGATCAGGGTCGCCGCGGCAGCGCCACTTGGTGGTGGCTTCGGCTTCATCGATGGAGATGAGCCATTCATTTGGTGTGAGGAGACGGAGGCAGCCGACCACCTACTTCACCTTATCCCGCGCTAAGCGAGCATGCACGGATAGATGTACCTGCATGAAGCCCAAGGTGCCTCGATATTGGAGGTGCACTTGCCTCACAACATCATCACTTGTCGAAAGCAGCTCTCGCTCAAGAGATTACACTCTTCATCTGATGACCTGCTCGACTGACTGGTAACTAGCCCATCTCGAACGCTTTCTCAAACGACTGGAGGCCACGGCTCGCAACCTTATCGATCAGAAGCCAGGGCCACCACACGCCTTCGCTATCAATACATCACCTTCGAAGAAAGTGCCGCCACGTAGCAGGTCACCATGGCCGTCCCATCAACAGTCACGACAAAGGACATGTCAGGCATCTACGTCCTCAACAGCAAGCTGAGCGACTCCATCCAAACCCTGCTCAAGATGCAAGGCATCGGCTGGGTCGTCCGCCAGGCAGTCCAGTATAGCACCATCACAGTCACCATCAAGCAGTCCACGGACGAGGACGGCAAGACGCATCTCGACCAGAAGCAAGTCTCCACCGGCGGCATCACGAACGAGGAGGCCCGCGTGCTGGACTGGGAGTGGAAGGAGACTGAAAATCGCATCTGGGGGAAGGTGAAGGGGAGAGCGCGGTATGGCGTCACTCGAGTGCGTTAAAGTCTTCGTATGCTGACCGTCTTGTGCAGCATCGTCAAGATCGACAAGCTGGACGACGAAGACGACTACCTCAAGCAAGGCTGGAGTCAGGACTGCCTCGATGAGGGCGTGATCGAGTCGATCAACGAGAGCATCACGAGCCCCTGGACGGCCACGCAGGTCTTCGGCTTTGCCGAAGTCGACGGCCAGCGCAGACAGATCCGACGGCTGGTCTGTCGGAAGGGTGAGCAGGTGGAGAGGGCCCGGCAGGTGTATGATTGGAAGCCGTGAGTGTGCTGGCGTATATTGCATTGCTAGGGCAGAATGTCCGCGGCGGATATTCTGTCTGCGTCGTTAATGGTACATCAAGGTTGGATGTCGCATGCAGAAAGCTTTGTGGACCGTACGAGTACCCACCAGACAGCCGTGACCACCACTCACCGTAACAAAGCTTCCATGGCCAGACCCCCGTCTCGCTCAGGGTTGGAGTAATTGCATACCCAGCTGCCATCCGGCTGCTGCGCGCCATGCTCCACATATCGCGGGCCGGCGACAACGTACCTCTGTAAGCCTGGGAGGCTCTTGAGGGGGTGAACAAGACCGATGCATGACGTCCAATCAGCGACAAGTGTCCTGAGATTGCAATTGGCTGCGAGATGGTTGAAGAAGTGATCAAGAACGAATGCGTCGAGTGCGTTGGACAGATCAATGCCAGGACTTTACTCTGCGCTCTCCATGCTGATGAAGAGATGGCTGACGTGCGGCATCGTCCGTAGAGACCCCCAAGATCTGCCACTGCGCGGGAACGGCCACTGCGAGCCGTTGGCGTGAAAGTGAAGTGGACGTGGTGTGGCACGGCTGATTGTCCAAGCGCGTCGAGCAATTCTGCACTGAACGCGCGTGAGACCGCGGCCAGGGGCCCTCTCCCTTTGACAAGTGTGGGTACGACGTGTCGTCCGGCTTCCGGCACCAGAGTGACAATGTGCTGTCGGGGAGCTGCGCCGTCCGTCAAGCCGAAGTTCGCAGCGACAACGGTGTCGTAGAACTTGTCCCGAAGCTCGCGAGGTAGTGCGAAGAACTGGAACGCTTTCCCAGGCCAGCTACTCTCGATGTCGACCAGGTCGGTGTTCTCTGGAGCACGGGAATAATGGCATGAGGGGTAGTGCACCGCCAGCAGGGACGGCGGTGTCGTATGCTTCAGGTAGATCTGCTTCGGGAAGCACTTCGTTCCGCCCAAGAAGCCGCTCGATGAGTGCACGGCACCCAGGGCTGGCGACAACAAAAAGACCGGGCATCATTATCTCCATGCAGAATGCCAAGGCGCCCACCCGATAGAATAGAGAGCATACTGCAGTCAGCAACGTCACAAGACCTACAGACATCGTGCCGCAGCTGCGCTGCAGAGTACTTTGCTCAATTGCCTCGAGTCCTCGGTGATTGTGGTACCGAGGTAGCTGTGGAGGTGCGAGAAAATCGTCTGGGATCTAGTCAGACGAGAGGGGAGATCCACCTTGCGTCAAGGCGACTTCCATAGCCATAGCCATGGCGTCGTCGTTGGCTGGGCAGGCTGGGTAAAGGCGGGCGTACGCCTGCGTGTCTGGGCTGCTGCTTTCGGTTCCGAGATCTTTCGCCAGACATCTTGCAGCGGACCGATCTGCAACATGCGTCAACCAAGCCCATGTGGTCTCCTGCACGACAGGACCTCGTGATCATGGAGGCGAAGATGCGAAGGTCAATCGATGGTAGGAGGGACCGAGAGAAGCAGCATGGAGTATGTAAGTGCTGTCCGGCTAGTCCCGTGGACCCTGCATACTGCAGAGCGACGCGACTACCACGCGACAGTATCGCGGTCCTCGTCCTACGACATTGCGTAGCATTGAAGTGCATCGTTGTCGAACATGGCCGGCATCAACCTCGCCGAGTGGCGCAAGCTCCCCGTGTCTCTAGCCGAGCTCTGCATCAACACTACTCTCCGCTGCGGACAATCTTTCCGATGGCGCAAGAACGATGCCGGGGTCTGGTCCATGGCACTACACAATCGTATCCTCTGCCTGCACCAGGATCCCGAGTACCTCTACTACCGCGCCATCCCATCTGTGAAGCTGGAAGCCCCGCCTACGCCACCCAGGTCGAAACCACCTTCTGTGGCACCGGAATTCGCATCAGACGATGATACGCTGGAGCTGGTGAAGCACTACTTGAATCTCACCCCAAATCTCACGGAGCTGTATCAGCAATGGTCGGCCGCCGACGTCAACTTCGCCAAGAAGGCGCCGAAGTTCACTGGCGTCCGCATCCTGAAGCAGGACGCTTGGGAGGCGTTGGTGGGCTTCGTCTGCAGCAGCAACAACAACATTGCGCGCATCGGCCAGATGGTGCACAAGCTCTGCATCCAGTACGGTCCTCTCGTCGGCCACTTCGAGGGCGAGCCGTATCACGATTTCCCGCACCCGCAAGCCCTTGCGCAACAAGGCGTGGAGGCCAAGCTCCGCGCACTCGGTTTCGGGTATCGCGCGAAGTACATCAGCCGGACCGCCTCCATGGTGGCATTCGAGCACGGTAGCTGGCTGAATGGACTGCGGAATCCAGAGTCACCTGTTATTGGCGCCAAGTGGCAATCAGCTGGCGAATGGGCGCCCGAAGGCCGCTCAGGCTACCGCTCCGCACACGACAAACTCCTCGAGCTCCAGGGCGTGGGGCCAAAGGTCGCAGATTGCGTGTGCCTGATGGGGCTGGGTTGGGGCGAGGCCGTGCCGGTCGACACGCATGTGTGGCAGATTGCGCAACGGGACTACAAGTTCGGCAAGGGCAAGCACGCGACTTTGACGAAGACGACATACGATGCCATCGGTGCGAAATTCAGATCTCTGTGGGGCAAGGAAGCGGGCTGGGCGCACAGTGTGCTTTTTACAGCGGACCTTCGGGCGTTCAGCGAGCGCTTGGTGGCGAAGGTGGAGAGCAAGACTGAAGAGGTCGTGGTGAAGAAGGAGGAGGATGCGGACGCGGGGGCGGAGGTCGAGGTGGACGTGGTCAAGACGGAGAAGGTGCTCAGGAAGGGCATCAAGCGGGAGTGGCGGGATGGGGAGAGCTCGGTGTTGGAGGTGGAGGAGAAGATCTCGAGGAAGACGAAGCGGAAGCGAAAGGCTTGAACCGCAGTATGAAGCTGGTCGTCTCCAACGCCCGAGGCTATACCAACACGGCCGCGCCATAGTAGCAGCAGCACGTGTACTGGGATGCGTCTCTGAGATCGCAGCACTGGGCTGTACTGTCTTCGGGATGTCGCAAGCGTTGCGAGAGTTCGTGAAACTTCTGCGGAGCGCTGAGAAGAGCCGTACGTGCACCGCACCAGCTTCGTGTCGCGGAGATGTCAGCAAGCGAGCAAGACATTTTGGGCAACTCAGGCATGCCGAAATCATGACGATCACGACCTCGAACACTGTCGGAGCACCAGACCAGCTTGACATCGCGGAGATGATCGCTTACCGGGTGATCCGATGCATGGATCTCAAGCATATCAATGGCCGACGAGAATGATTCGCCCGATGTGCAAGAACACCTGCCACAAATTGCGTCGCGGAAATCGCAAATCTAGGACGTACCAATTCGTCTTCTCTCAGAAAGGAATGGATGTCTCCTAAAGCGCGGGAGATAAGCACGAGAGCACCTGCCACACATTGCGTCGCGGAGATCGCAAGTCTAGGACGTACCAAATCGTCTTCTCTTAGAAAGGAATGGATGTCTCGGAAAGTGCGGGAGATAAGCACGAGAGCACTTGCCCAGCCCGATGCCGTGGTGAGAGTTACTTATGGGACGGAGCAAGCACGCATCTCAAGTATAACGAACATCTAGTATAATCGCTCGCGCGATATATAGGAGCAAACCCTATAATCTCCGTTGCGGAGATCATGGCAATCGAGTGCCAAATCGCATCCACCTCATAAGCAATCGAGCATCTTGAAAAGCGCACGAGATATCTATAATGGCACGAGACTAGCTCAATGTTGCGGAGAAAGGCTAGTTAGGATAGCAACATTGTGCTTATCTTACACATAACGCAGATCATGTACAACTTCTCACAGGATGCGTAAGAGCATATATCGTAGTTTTTGGTACGGAGATAACAACAATCAAGCAGATAAGTAATGGATCTAAAGACGTATCTCACACATAACGAAGACGATTGAACATGTCTCGCAAGATGCGCAAGAGCATAGGTCGTAATCGTTGTCGGGGAGATGTCAGCAATTCAGTCGAGGAATTTACAGATCCCCGAAGTGATTAAATCGCTGTATAAGATACGCAGCATTTATGCAGCAGCATGAGACAAGGTGATGATGTGGAAATAATGAGTTTTGTGGTTTTGACATTGAGATATTCTGCTAATTATATTCATATTTTCTCGTATTTCTACTCTACATTCTATCATCTCCGTTGTCTCAAATAGATCTCGTGCTCAAATAGAAAATATCTCATCACCAATCCGCTACTTACTCCCGCGGAGAGCCACTCGCTCGTCCATCCACTGCAGCACACGGTCAGTCGTGCATGTCCCATCCGTCATCTTCCCATCCCCCGGCTCGAGCCCCAGCTTGAAAGGCCTCCCGTATTTCTCGGCGTCGAGTCTCGGGGTCCCGGGACGCCAATTGTCGACGTCCTTGGCGAGGTTGTATCGATCGAAGACACTCAGGCGAAGCTTCTGACACTCCTCCTTGAGATGCTGCATCCTTGGGTCGCGGCCGATGTTCTCCTTGATGATCTTCTCGGAGTTCTTGATGTACATCAGCGCGTGGTGATGGTTGTTAGCCTCGTGGCTGAGGATGTTGTAAGCGAGGACCTTGTGGAAGGCTTCCACACCCTGGGTGCCGAGGACGCGCTTGCACAGCACGTGGCACTTGTGGTAATCTTTCTGGTCCCGAGCCAGCATGGCTTCAGTGATCCAGGCCTTCGTGTCCGCGCGGGCCTTCTCAAGGTTTGCAGCGAAGTGCGTCAGCTTCTCCACTTTGCCCGAGTCGTCATCTGTGCGGACGCCGGTCTTGTAGTCCTCAAGAGCCTGGTTGACGCTTTCGAGGCTGAAGTAGTCGACCTTCTTGTCGAGCTCGGCCCTCAGCTCGGGAGTGCCGGGGGTGCCGGGAGTGCGTCTGCCACTGCCGAAGAAGGACGACATGGTGCGCAGTATGACAGAGGGCGAGCCCGGGGCGCCCGTCCCGCTCGCCACGTTGGCCGTGGATTCCGAGCGCTTGAATAGCTCTTTGACTCCTCCAACCGCGGTCTTGACACTGTTCGTGCTGCCCATGCGCGGCGCCATTCCGGGACGCGGAGTCGCTGGGTTGGGGCTCAGCGGAGAAGTCGGCAAGTACGGGCTCTGGGGAGACATTGGCGACGAGAATGGGCCGAGGTGGTCGAAGACCTTAGTGCGAGACGGCAGGCGGATGAACGTTGGGCGGTTAGCGCGCGGCGCGCGAGCAGCCTCGGGCTCGACGTCGCCACGGCCTTCGACCTTCGCACCCACAGGTCCGATCGCCGTCTCCTTGCCACAGCCGGGCTCGGAAGTCGTGGGGGACAACACCGGAGCAGGAGCCACGACCGAGATCCCGGGGACCATGGCACTGGTGGAGTGCACAGAGTCGCTGCGGTAGGTGTAATTGGCCGAGAGCTGCTCGTGCTCCGACTTGCTGGCGAAGCCTTCATCCTCGGCCGTGGGAGCATGCATGATCGGAAACACACCCTCGGTGTGCTCGTCTTCCCCAGAAAGCGTCATCTCGAAGGTGTTGATTTCGTTGACGAGCGCCTTGGGAGTGGTGTTCATGGAGAGCTTCAGGGTCTCAGCAGCGGTGATAAGAGCTGGGATAGACATCGTGCTGGATCGTTGTTTATATGGATTTGGGATGTTGTATATGACACTTGGTGGTGATCGACGTCCGAGAAGGATGTCGAGTCGAAGATGTCTGACGTTGATATGACCAAGTTGATCAGGAGAAAGCCGCCTTCTCGCGCTTGTCGTTGCCGTTTGGGGTGGTCGTCGTAGAGATGATGATTGATCAGTCGAAGTAGATGTTATAAGCCTTGAAGTCGTTGTTGTGTGTGGAAGTGTTGGACTTTGAAGTGGTTGATGTTGATGTAGCAAAGAGGAAGCAAAGCGAAGCAGAGCAGCCTTTTTGTGCTCGCCGCCGCTAGCCTGGCATGTGAACGATGGTGCAATCCGGAGCACGCCAGGTTTCCTGCGCTCCGCTGTCCAGGAGGGGAAGGCACGCAGCGCACGTGCGCCGCGATCCGGACGTTTACGGCGCCCACGTGGGCTCCTGGCTTCACTTTGTTGCTGGAGGATGGGAGGGGCGGTGCGTTCAGTGTGCTGTGTGAGGTCTAGGACGTCGTGATGTCTCTCGGGGGGTCAGGCAGGTAGGTGTATGCGCAGGATGAAGAGCGTTGGCGACGGTAACGCGGGACGGTAGCTTTGTGGGAGGAACGGCCTGGTGCCGGGTATGGTCCAGCATATAGTGCTACCTCCTTGAATGCCTGATGGAATTGCCAAGATGGAAGTGGTACTCCTGCATGCTGGCCGTACAGAGATACGCCTGGCGATGAGCAGACTATATGGACGTCTACGCCCCAGTTTGCCGAAGAAAGGCTTTCCTCCTGCATCTTCTGGACGGTACGCATGGCAGGCTATGCCAGCTTGTTCTGGTAGATGGGTTTCTTGACGTTCTAAGGAGCGCATTGTGCTTCGCCTCCACCGAGCAAAGGATACACGCGGCGAAGCGGCAAACATGGAGCAACGTGGAAGTCCTTCGTCTCCGTGAGCTCCTTGGAAGTTCCTAGGGCTATCGTACAGATGCTGATGATGATGGACGTCCAGTGGAGTCCGGTATCTTCGGGATCCCAGGCGGCAAAGTATGCAGTCCCGGCCGGACTCCGGGAGCCTCGTACGTACAAGCAGCCAGGTCCGGAGGAGTCAGAGTTTGCGGGATGCCAGCCCTGCAATCGAGCTGCTCCAAGCCATGGCGTACGCAGTCTTGGCAAGTGACGAGCGCTCTCTTCCGACGTCTGGGACCAGACGGCTAAGTTCGCAGGGTCCTCGTTCAGTCTCTGCCTACGTGCTACCTCAGCACAACCGTACCTCACCGAAGGCCGAAGGGCACGGAAGTTTGGGTTGAGCATGATGTACCCTTTTTGGTGGGTACCGGGGCCAGCACAGCCAGCTGGCTACCCAGCGCCAGCCCGCGCAGCGCATTGCTCCATCCTCGCATCTCCTCGCCACGCCCAGGTGTATCATGTCCATGTCGTAAGGTTCATCCCTCGTCTATGCAAGCCATGCCATTCGTCAACCGTTAGGGTATCATCGCACTCGCATCCGCATCGCACCACATCGCTCGTACGCACCGCAGCAAATTCATCCCTCGCCATATCATGTACCTCGTCCCACCCCATCCTCCGTCCTGCCCACCCCGTCCCGCACCACATCACAGATCATTGAACCCCAGCACCCGCCTCGCCAGCCCCTTATCCGCGACGGCCCAGCACCATGCCCGCCCCGCCTCGCCGCCGAATAGGCTCTCCGGCGCGCTGGACGGCTCGAGCAGGCCGTCCTTCTCCATCGACTTGATCTCGTGGCCCGTGGTGTAGGTGAGGAAGTGCTCGAAATGCTCGTCGGCGAGGGCCAGGGCGTTGCCTGAGATGCCTGAAAGAAGGGTCAGTCAGGTGAAATGGTACTTCGAGGGAATGAGAAGGTTGGGTACCGTGGCAGAGGCAAGGCTCCTTGGTCAGCAAGCCGCGCTCCTGGATGCACTCCCGGCCCTTGGCGATCGCGCGGTCGATCTTCTCTCGCAGGCTCGGGAAGTACTCCTTGATACTCAACAGACTGATCACCACCCCGGGCGCCCCGTGGCAGACCTGCACCAACCGGTCCTTCTCCGGCGGGATACTGCTCGGGAAGTTCCCGCTGTCGTACTGGTACGTCAACAGCACCGCCAGCTCCATCTCCAGCTTCTGCGCGTACTTTGCCGGGTTCGACAGCACGACCTGCGTGATGATGCCGAAGGCGCCGTGCACGGCCCCGACGTACGCCTTGCCGTGCCATTTCCAGGGGCGGGGGGACTCGAGGATGGCGTCGATGACATCGTCCTGGGTATCGGTGAGCAGAAGCAGGATCTCCGGGTTGTCGGCGAAGGAGGCCTTGACCAGGCGCAGAAGGTAGAGGTACCCGGCGCGACCGTACAGCCACTCGTTCTCGCTGTCCGGGTCGAGGACCTCGGCAGAGTACTCGCAGAGGTCGCGCGCCATGGACGCGTCCTTGCTGCTGGCGGCGCCGATGGCGAGGAGGCAGAGGATGTCGTCCATGACGCCGCAGTGGCCAGCCCGGGGACCGGGGTAGGCGGCGAAGTTCTGCTGGGCGAAGGAGAGGTAGGCGGCGGACCAGGTGCCGAGGTGCTGGCCGGCGATCTCCAGGTCGGGGTAGAGCTGTTGGAGGACGAGGAAGGTGTAGGCGACGGAGACGGGGCCGTGGAAGAGGCCGCCGTTGGGGCGGAGCGAGGCGGGGGGGTGCTCGGTTACGAGGCGGGTGAGGGAGGCTTCGAGCTGCCGGCGGGGCTCTGGGAGGATGCGTTAGGACCCGAGACTCGAGATGAGCACAGCCGGGGATATCGCTGACCTCTGCGCGCAAGAGGCGCATCGTTCTTGAAGTATCTCGGAGGCATCGTGCCTTTCCGTTTACGTTAGGTCGGGGTCATGAGTGAGAGGATCAAGCTCTCCGTCTGAAAGAGATGAAATTCGGTGAGCTGCAAGTGGGAGCTACGCGGGTGATGATAGGTCGTTACGGTCGTTGCAGAGCAGTTTGTGTAATACTTCGCGCAACACAAGGCTGTGATCGATCCGGTGACGTTGAAGCTGTGGGACGGAGCGGAAGATCAATCTTCCGCCGTATCAACATCCGCGCTTCCAGCTCACTTCACGCAAGCTACGTCCTGATCACGAGATCGGCATGAGTGTACGACCAGTACTCGATCGAGACGGATGGACCAGGTTGTCTTCCGCAAGCGCTCCAGACTAAGCTGGCGGCCACGAGCGCCCGAAACGTCTCAATGCAGATGCTGAACACCAAGCTCAGCCCATGAGATGCTCAGGCCCTCTGGTAGACCATGTCCACTGCGCTTTATACGTTCACACTGCTGAGCCGGCCGGTATGATACCTTCCTGCCGCTGTGTGGAAAAGCGTACCCTCGTGCAGCCCATATGGGTATACGCGACATCCCACCGTTCCTTCCTCTTTCGTTGGATTGAACAGTACTACCAGTGCCGCGTGGACCCGAGGAGGCCCACTTAGCGCCGGACGAGGTGTGAGGTCACTTCACACACTTCTGTGTGCTGTTGTTCGCATACCCAAGGCTTTCTTCAGCCTGCAAATTCGACGACGCAAAGGGTGGCAGACATGGGCGACGGTCGGTGGCTTACAGACCACACGTACGTGGCAGAGCCGACAATGTGACAGACAGAGGCCACGAGCACTGCGGCTGCCGCCGAGTTCCCAACGACTGCCTTCCGACCATGCCATTTGCAGGCGATGACGGCCAGACAGACCAGCACTCGCGTGGCAGGCCGGCAGTGCCGGCATCGCACTCTGTTCACGATTGCCCGGACGTGTGCGCGCTTTCTGCCAGCCTGGGGCATCTGGTACGACATATGTTGGACAACAGCTGGGAGGACGAGAAGTCCATCGCTGCCGCGGTGAGGGCTGACTTCGCCGACCTTCGCGTCGAATTTGCGCGG
>JAWDJV010000540.1:0-13752 GCA_033119285.1 Teratosphaeriaceae sp. CCFEE 6253
GTTCTGCGGATGGCTCGGACTCGTTCTCACGACGCAGCATCGTCGGCAGCGACAAGGATCGCGCCGAAGTCCTAGCGGCGGTGCGGAAAGGCATCCTCAAGCGCTCTGGCACGGCTTCACCGAGCGGCTCGCCCGTCATCAAGCCGAAGGATGGCAACCTTATGCAGATCCCGTCCATCGTGGAAAGCCCGGCGTCGAGCATGCCCGGCACGCCCAAGGATGGTGCGCAGCTCCGCAGCACCTCTCTGAATGGGGACTACTTCAGCCCTCGGCTGGCCGCGAGCAAGAGTGTGCCTGCCACGCCAAACGGGTCGAAGGGCAATATCTCGTTCAGCCCTCGGATACAGTTCCACGACGCCTGGTCGGCTACAGAGTATGATCGCCGGGGCGAGATTGCCACCTGCAACCGCCTGACGCCGATGTTGGCGCAGCAGATCAAGGAGGAGCTCAACACGTTCAAGATGGTACGTACACAAACGATGTGGACTGAGCAGGCGTCACTAACTGGAATGTAGGAGATGGAGGTCCACGAAGCAAGCAAGCCGCACACTCACTTCTTCTAGTAGAAGTACGGCACACACCACCTGCAGCGACACGACCCCAGCGTACCCATCGGTCCGCCATCAACCCGGGCGATGCGGAACAGCTTCACTCTTGTTCTGGGGCTTCACGGCGCAACAGCGGCGCACGAAAATGGGAAGGCATGATGTGTTTTTGATTGAGCATCACCTGGATTAGCGATTGCATCTTGCACACCGGGGCAACACGGGGGGGAAACCGAGCATTGGCATTAGCGTGATTCGATTCTCCTTACTTGAATGTGGATGTGGGCGCTTGCACGCGCGTTGGGTAGGACCGCTTCGCCGCTCGCTTGCTCGCGGTAATGGGTGTGCGCTTCCCTTGCAGTGGACTGGCCTTTCCGGGAGCTGATGGGGGGATCGGAAGGGGGTTGGGCCCAGGGGAATGGTGCTCTGAGTGGATAATTCGAGGTCTCTCCTTGGAAATCAAGCCTTCCTCTTCAACCAGGTATTGAACGAGAGACGTACACTGCCGCGTTGGTTGACGCATAGCATCGCGCTGCAATGAGTGTGCTATTGTGCGACGGTTCACAACGCCCTGGATTTGCGGTTGCCTTTACTGGACGTTGGTTGTCTAGTCGTCAGCCGCGACATGCACTGAAGTACATGTAGCCACAGCCTGTTTCGGAGCATTGGCCTCATGGCGGCAGACGATGCGCCGTAAGCGCTTCACTCCGTACCATTGGTGCTGTGACTTTCACCACAAGCGATGGCGATGGTGAGAGATCCGGTGTCTTTGTATACCTCCGTGGCGCAGGCGCAGTCTAGATCGTCTGCAGAGGCCTCGGTACGACGTCACCACTCTGGTCGACAGCGCATCCATGCAGGTGCAGGTGGGCTCCATCTTGACCATGATGCCTACCAGCTCCATCCTCAATACCATCCAACCAGGACCGAAGCATGGCAGCACTGATTATAGCCGGGGGCCTCGCCATTGCCGACAAGATCGAGCGCAAGAAGCAGGCACGCAAAGATAAGAAGGCGCACGACGAGCGCCGATACCAGGAGCTGCAGGCGGAGACGAAGGCAATGGCGTCTGGTCGAAGAGACAGCGTCAACGCCGGCTCGGACTCGGAGACCGAAGCAAGTGCGCATCGACGCGTGGATCGGGAGGCACCACGCGCTCCGCCGTCGTACAATGAAGCGGTGGGCACTGGGACTCGACCACGGTAATGAGCAGCACGCCGCATCGCCACAGAGCAGACATCGCAGGCAAGCTCCAGCGCTGCTTCATCCACTCTCTCCAGGCATCTGCGAATGGCAATTGCGCAGCACCACGCGCCCTCGGATCGAGTCGCAAGCGGCGTAAGCGCGTACTTAGAAGAGATGGGCCCTCTGGCAGACCTGCGCACGACTGCTATCTCAAGCCAGATCTACTGCAGACGCGCTGTACGGGTCGCCACCTCGGAACATTGTGTCGGAGCTCTGGCGCACAAGGGGATTGAAATGGGTGGCAGCCGTTGCGCCGTTTCCTCTCGAAGGCTCAGAATTCCACTCGGCACCTCGTCTCGTCATTCCGCTTCAAGGATTCAACGCCGCGGCATAGCTGGCTTCACTCGGTGTCCACGCGAATAATTCCGTACTTGGACGTGGACCCGTACGGCTCCTGATGACCGGGCATGGTATGTAGCCTGAGCACTCCCGGCGAAAGCCCGTCTCGCACTCGCGAGATGACGGCCACGAATCGTTCACCAACGCCGCGCGGGCGACCTCCGGGTTGCGCCAAAGTCCGGAGGAACGGGGCGGTTTGTTCCATGTCCGTACTTTCACCATCGCATTGCATATCGCTATGTACATGAGCAGCCCCCGTCATTAAGGGTCACATTACTTCCTCGTCCGCGTGCCGGTGGCTCATGCTCGCCAGCGAGCAGGCGCAAAGGCGTCGTTCAACCGTCGTATCATACATCGCCAATGGTCGCCATTGTGCCGTCCATCGCTTTGGTCCGTTTCGGGGCTATGCACGCAGACCAGCATAGTCATTCCGTCCCTCTCGTGCGGCACCCGACTGCTCGTCTGCGTCGCTCGCCAAAGTGCGTGTGGATCGCATATGCAGCTGCCCTGCAGGCACTATGTTGTGCAGCGGGAGCGGTGAGGCCTGTGGTAGGTCCACGACGACGTCCACTCACAGGCCCGCGCTGCGAACGCCATCCTTCCGCACAACATCGTATCCAGCCTGTCAGAGTGGAGTGCGCTCACCGAGCCCTCCCTGCGCCGGCCACGGAGGGCTCCGGCCTTGGTGCCTCCTCCGTCCTTGTGCTCGGTGGATCCAGCATCCCCAGACACCGGATGACCAGGCCCAGGATCTCCTCCTCGGCAACGCCCATCTGATAATCCACCAGGCCGTGCTTCTCGATGCTATCGCACAGCCTCACCAACTCGCGCGACAGCTGCTCGAGCGTCTGCGCCGTCAGGAGAGACTGCGGTGCTTGAAGCGGCTCACCACCTCGGAGAACCATGTCCGTCATATCCAACTGCCTCTGCAGAGTCGTGAGCCATGCGCAGTTGAACTCGTCCCAGAGTCGTATTCGATCGTCATGCAAGTCCGCGTCGTCCCGAGTGAGCCCTTGATCACAGCATTAGTGGCCGACAAAGGCTGCACGAGTCGCGGGCTTTTACTCACCGAGGGCCTCGACATTGCCCAGCAAGTACTGCGAGATCTGCAGCAGCTGTTGGCCGACATCGTGCAGGGTCCCGTCCCGCGCTTGAAGGAAGATGCTCCTTACGTTTTGATTGTACGCATTGAAGGCCTGATCAGCGGACTGCTCCGGCTGCTGGACAGTGTATTGAGTCTGCTGCGTCTGCTGGCTATACGAAGCGTATGTTGCGGCTTGTGGAGTAACCATCATGGCACTCGGGTATGATTGAGGTAAGGTCTGCCCAGCGTGCGGATACGTAGCAGCTTGATATTGGGACGGCAATGGCGCTGCAGGTCCGGGCGCAGGCGCGCTAGTGGGACCTGCCTGGCCCGCAAGGTAGTATGGCGTGGTCTGTGGAACTCCGAATTGGGCTCCGAATGTCTCAGGTGCGCTCGGTCGCTGCCTGTACTGTGGCACTTGCTCGTAGACAGACGCCGCCGCCGCCTGTGGATTCGGTGGCGGAGCCATGGCGTACACATTGCCGCCGTATGATTGGTATGGCGACTGCTGCTGCTGTCGCTGCGGCTCCTGCGCTTGGTTGGTCTGCGAATACGACATCGCGCTGCTCTGTACGGCCGGCATGACGGGATACTGTAGGCTCTGCTGGTAGCCATACATCTGCTGTCCATCACTGCCAGCTCTTCCTGCAGACGAAGGCGTGGTCGGTGACTGTTGGGCAAAGGAGGGCTGCTGAAAGCGTTGATTGGCGCTTTGAGAGTGGTACTGACCCGGCAATTGGCTGGGTACTTGACCGGCCGCTTGTTGTGTCCGCTGCGCTGCATACGGGTCGGGTGCATAGTGTCTCGGAGGCTGAGATGGGTCATTGTGTTCCATCAGGCTGGACTTCCAGAATCCCAAGAAGAGAGAGTCCTCGCCCGACTGTTGCGCCGTCGGCGATTCGGGCGGAGTTGCATAAAACGTCGCCAGCTTTCCGATCTCGGGTGGTCGTTGGCTGATGGCAGGAGCACCGGTTGTACGATTTCACGATCAGGTTTGCCGGCACGTGAGTTATTGCCGTCTCACACGA
This sequence comes from Teratosphaeriaceae sp. CCFEE 6253, assembly GCA_033119285.1. NCBI lineage: Eukaryota > Fungi > Ascomycota > Dothideomycetes > Mycosphaerellales > Teratosphaeriaceae > Teratosphaeriaceae sp. CCFEE 6253. The sequence continues at coordinate 4,242 of JAWDJV010000540.1, forward strand.
GTCGATCTCGCCCTGACACCGCTTGGTTGGACCACGGGCGTCGATCTCGTTGGCGAGGTGAATGGCTGGTAGTCTCAGGCACCTGGCGCAAATGCACAGGCTTCGTAAGAGGCCTGCTGAGGGTAGTGGGTGCAGGAGGGGTGGTGGTACGAAAACAGTCCAGGCAGATTGCGAAGCAAAGTACCGCCCAAAGTCCCGACAAGAGCTTAAGGAATCGCAGCAGAAGACTCCAGGTCAATGCCGATGAAGGAGCGTCGAAATGAAGGTATGCGCTTGGGCAGGCGAGAGCAGGAATCAGTCAGACGACCGTGTGCGTCAGGAAGACAGTGCTGCGATGCTGGCCGAAGTGGGATGGCGAGGTCAGTGTGCCGCAGGCTGGACAAGGTGGGGTCGATGCTCCGAGTGGACTTGGCAGTCAGTCGTCGGCCGGCGGGTCGGTGCGGCGAGGCGTCCTTGCGCAAGAATCGGAATCGGAAACGCAAGGCGTCGTGGTCGTGGTGTGAAGTTGGAAGGGTGCCGGGGGTCCGCGGGGCACGTTGTGTCGCGGGCGGGCCGGCTCCAGACAGGCGCAGTGAGGCGGGTCCGAGCAATGAGGCGTGGCGTGGCAGGAGGACGGTCGATGCTTCCTCATCAGCTGTCGCCACCAGGTGATGATGAAGACGGGCGGCGGCGACCTCGGGACATGCTCCGCCAGAAGCAGGAAACGGAGGAGGCGGTGCTGTGATGACCCTTCGAGGCCCAAGAGCGCCCAACATCACAGAGGCCGACCGAGGCGGAAGCTGTCCTCGACCGCCATTGGCCTAACCAGATTTTGCTTCGCCTTAGGCTGCTGGCTAAGCACATGTACCTGCGTCTCGCCCGCGCATCCGTTTGCAGCGCGCTCTCTGTGCGACGGCAATGCGGAACGCTGGGTCACGAGCGCCGGCACAGAGATGCGTCGGCCGGGCAGCGCGGACGGCGGCGGACGACCAGAAGGCTCGCGGAGTGCCCACGCCGGCTCGTATGTACACACGCATGCCCGAAATACAGTCGCGGACAGAAGGTTCGTTAGTGCAGGCTAATAAGATGGAGTGGCGGACTCGGTGCCGTTGATGTAGCCACCATCGGCGGCTTGCCCGGAGACCCTACATGTACCCGAGAATCACACGCGAAGTCATGCACGCAAGGTCCGTCTTGCAGCAGTTCGCATCGCGGCAAGGGAGCCGTCGTACCTGCGTTCACACCGGCAGAGCTGCATGGCGACCCGACTCCAGTCCAACCTCGCTGCAACATCCTGGCGATCTTGGAGGAGACGGCATCGTATCGATCTCGCGTGGCACCACCACCTGCGGCCTATGTACCTGCGGCGTCTGGCGGCAGGAAGAAACGGCCTCGGCCTGAAATCGTCCTTCATCTCGGCCGATATGCCGACGGACGCTGCCTCAAGACCTCACGTGTATCACATGTCACCTGTGTCTACGGAGAAGGCTTTCCGCGAGCCTTCAGCACCGACTCATGACGAACCATGCTATGCGGGATACATTGCTTCGCCCCAGTAATTCTCAGCAGACGGGCGAGCGTGTCGTCGGCGTCGGCCAATCGAATCGCGTGTTGCTTTTGACGAAATGATCGACAGCCGTTGCAACGCCAGCGTCGCGTGCGCAGCCGATCTTCAGGCCAGGATCATACTGGGCTGAAACGCTTGCTGCCCGAAGCCGAGCTTGTCCAGGTTCCTGCCACACTTGTCACGAGCGGCACATGTGGCATGCGACAATAATAATCATCATAATAATAACGCGAGCTCCGATGTCGAAGGATCTGGCGGTGCCGTCGGCCTAGCCGCGCTCACGGTCCGATGCTGGACAAAATAGTCCTACCACGTGTGATCTGTTGCAATGGTCGATACTGCTGCGGCATCGCTGCCAGCGGTGGTTCGTCATCTCTGGGTATGAACTTACGGCTGGCGCCTTGGATGTCTGTCAGCACTGGCACGGGTCCTGCATTTTCGCCATTGAACCTAGGGCGGCGCGAGTCATGGCACGCTAGAAGGAATTGTACAGTAGGGCTGTAGAATGTGGAAGCAAGAGTTTTTTGATGATGATGATGATGCTGCGGCGCCAACGTCCGATGAGTCGCGGCTGAACCCTCGTCCAGAGACCGCTTCGTTTCGGGCCTCGCGCACCGAGGTCCCGCGGATTGCTGTGCCATCCTGAGCCCCACCCTGGCGAGGAAGAGACACCGCCCCGGAATCATCGATGAGGGATGCGTCGCCAAACCCTTGATGGAGTTCACTGCAAAGAAATTGCGATCGATCAATCCAAACCACAACCGGGGCGGTCTTCAGCAATGAACAAACGGTAGTACGACCGCCGTCGACGGCAGTGCAGCACCAGCACAGTAGCGACAGTGGCGGCCAGCCCTGCGGACGAGCGGGCGAGCCCGAGTAGACTTGGAATACCGAAACAACCTGCTGCTGGCTGGCAACCAGTATGGCCGGGCTGGACTTGTCCACCATACTTGATACGTCAATGCCAGGCGGGCGGGCGAGATTGACGGTTGCCCAGCTACGTGATGCGCTGGGTGACGCTCCCCTCGATAGACCGCAAGTCAAGGGCTGCTGCCTGGCTCTGTCGGGCTAGTGTCTGAGCAGGGCGATGGTCTCGCGATGAGCTGCAATGAGGTCCGGGATCGTCCTGATCCATGGGAGCACTTTTATCACTGGTGGATAGGCGAGAGGACGTCTCACGGCGATTGAGATGCCAATCATTCCGCCGTAGCCTTGGATGTACCGCAAAGACGGGCCATACATAGGCAGGGGCTATGAGGGCGAACCAGGCAACGAGCCGGTCGGTCTGCGAAGTTGGTATGACCTCGGGTTGGGATATGGTCACAACGTCTGCGATGGTATGCGAGTTGGCCGGGCAGATGGCGGCCGCCATCGTTCCGAGAGCGCCGTGCACGACCTTGACATCGGTACTGTGTCGTCGACATAGTCGACCAAGGGTATACCCATCGGCACATGTACTGTCGATTATAAGACACGCAGTGCGTGTAGCCATGCACGTCATGCACTTCGGCTCTATTTCTTGAAGCTCCGAACGATACATGTACCCCTCCAAACAATTCTTTCGAGATGCTGCAAGGTACGAAGCACACGTTATTACTCAACTCCTCACACAGACACCGCCACGATGACTTACGAACTGCTGTGCCTCGAGAACCCGTTGCTGGACATCCAGGCACAAGGGCGCGTCGCCACAGCTGCAGCCCAACATCTCACTGACTCTGCGCAGCGACGATGCTCTTCTGGAGAAGTATGGCCTCAAGCCCAACGACGCCATCCTCGCGGAGGAGAAGCACATGGAACTCTTTGAAGAGCTCATGAAGCGCGATGCCAAGCTAGTAGCTGGCGGTGCCGCGCAGAACACTGCACGAGGAGCTCAAGTACTCCTCCCGCCCATCCCTTCCACCCTCCGGCACTGCTGAGACGACATGGCGTAGTATCTACTTCCCGCCGACTCCGTCATCTATATCGGCTGCGTAGGCAAAGACAAGTATGCCGACATCCTGCTGGACGCGAACAAGAAGGCCGGCCTGCAGGTCAACTACCGCTACGACGAGGAACAGCCGACGGGACGCTGCGGTGTAGTCATCACGGGCCACAACCGGAGTATGTGCACCGATCTGGCAGCAGCGAACTGTTACAAGATCGAGCACTTGAAGGCGAACTGGGATGTGGTGGAGAAGAGCAAGGCGTACTTTGTGGGCGGGTACCACCTGACCGTCTCAGTCGACGCCATACTAGCATTGGCCAAGGAGGCGGTCAAGGCGGACAAGCCCTTTTGCTTCTCTCTCTCCGCCCCATTCATCCCGCAATTCTTCAAGGACCAGCTCGACCAAACGGCGCCATACTGGGACTATGTCGTCGGCAACGAGACCGAAGCCACCACCTATGCTGACTCCCACGACCTCGGCACCCACTCCATCGAGGCCATCGCGAAACACCTCGCCGACCTGCCAAAGGAGAATGGCAAGCGCAAGCGCGTGGCCATCATCACGCAGGGCACTGACCCAACGATCATTGCGGTACAGGGCGAGGAGCACGTGAAGACGTTCCCGGTGCACAGGATTGAGCGAAGTGAGATCGTCGATACGAACGGCGCGGGCGACGCATTTGCCGGCGGCTTCTTTGCGGGCGTGGTCAAGGGTGAGAAACTCGAGACGTGCGTGGACATGGGCCAGTGGCTCGCGGCGTTGAGCATCAAGGAGCTGGGTCCCTCGTGAGTTCAGCACATGATCGACTCATACGACTCCAGTGTTGTCGTCACACTGACCAACGAACAGGTATCCATTCCCGCAGCAGACGTACGCGAAAGCGTAAGAGACGAGTCCGGACTGGCTGGCGACATGGAGCGGTGTTGAGGCGAGAGGGATCATAAGGCGAGGCGTGTTTCAACAACGGTGCGCATAGCGTGTAGCATTATGATTGATACCCCCAAGGCGTCCTTCACGACGGCCGCATGCAAAGAAAGCGAGTGTCTTGCTCTCGGCGCAAACTTCATGCCATGCTACAACATACGTCGTTGTGTGCAGCTGTCGCGCGCCTGTATCGTTGTCAACCTCGGGCCTGGCAGGGCGCACCTCAGGTATGCCTCGACCGGGTTTAGATCGCTGAGGGTAGGGATTGTCATACATTCATGGAGCCGTTCCAAGAGCGGTCGTGTCAACCTACCACGCGCAGGCCTGTGCTGCAGCTGATGAGTCATTCAAGTCAGGGGGTATGTACATGTAACGCCATTCCCACCACGCCCCGCTATGCCATGTCGCAAGAAAAGCTCCACTCAAGCTCAGTCAAATGGGCCCTGCTTCTCAGAGCGCGATCAGATCGACATTACTGAAATCCGGCGGACTCCTCCTGAACACCGCCTTGCCCCGCCCGTCCAGCGCGGTCCCCTCATTGCTCATCCAGATATTCGTCTTCTCCACCATCCCCCCACCCCACCCCTTCTCTTGCCCCTCGGCCACCTCAGCAGGCACGCAAACCGTGCTCATCTTCCTCGCCCGACCGATCTCATCGTCGCTCACGCCCAGCCGATCCCGCGGGATCCACACCACGGGCCGCTTAGCCCGCAGCGCCGAGTGCTGGAAGGCGTAGCGCACGAGCACGTCGCGCTCCTGCGGCGTGAGGTCCTCGAGCTCGTCGGCGAAGCCCGAGAACAGGACGTCGCCGACCGTGTGCTGGGCCTCGACATCGCCCTGCGCGGGTCCGAGCTTGGTCTGCGGGTCCACGGACGTCGCGGTCGGCTTCTCCTCACCGGCTTTCGGGCGCGCGAGGTGCCGGATCCGTGTCAGGGCCTCCGGCGCCGCCTGGTGCCAGTGCTCGGTCTTCCACGTGGGACTATTAGGCCCTGGCTTCGCATTGTGCTTCCATGAGCCCTGCTTCCTCACGCTCTCCAGCCCCTCGACCTTAGAGTGCCGCCGCTCCTGATCCGCCCGGATCCTATCCCCCTCTTCCTCGCGCTCACTCTCCTGGCGTTCCTTCCTCTCCCGCTCCTCCAGCACCTCCTGGATATCCCCATCATCCCCGTCTCCACCGCCCCGATTGGCATCGGGTCCCAGCATCGGCGCGAACCTCCCCGCCTGCGCGCGCGCAAACTCCTCGTCGCGGATGACCGCTTCATCCTCCAACGTGATGGGCAGAAACTGGAACAGAGGCGCAAACGCCGCGTTCAATTGCCACTGATACAGCGCCGTGAAGACAGTCACCACGATCATGACCGCGCCCTGCGCTATGCACGCTGCTTGGCCTGCAGGTCCCGTGGAGATGAAGAAGTAACCGCAGAGGCAGACCTCCATGAAGTAGACGCCGACGAACAGCTGGTTCACGGCGGTTGGGAAGAGCAGGCCGCCGGTGTCATTGCGGAACTGGTAGATGTAGAGGACGTTGTAGCGGTAGACGATCCAGAACAGGCCGAAGATGATGAGCATGAAGAACAGGATGAAGGGCGCGATGACGCTGTAGACGATGCCGATCACGGCGAAGTTGGTGAAGGGCGGGAAGAAGGAGCCCCATTGAATTTGATTCAGTGTCGTCTGCCGACGCCATTTCTGCCGCGGCGTGGTGTCGAGGATGGGCGCCAGGACGAACCAGACGAGCAGGGTGCCGATCTGGAGCAGCGCGCCGGCGGAGTTGGAGAGGGCCTGCACGAGTAGGTACTGGTAGAAGTACGTGCTGGCGCGTGGGAGCGACTGTGCGAGGGACTTGACGACCTCGCCCGGCTGGCTGGCGAGCTGGGAGAAGAAGACGGTGAGGCCGGAGGAGAGGGTGACGACGAAGAAGACCTGGATGAAGAGGAAGGCGAAGTACCATGTCTGCACGCCGAGCTCCTTGGCGTTGCCCGTCGGGACGCCCTGCTGCCGGACCAGCACGCGGAAGATGATGGGGACCAGGATGAGGATCAGGTTGAGCAGGACCGGGGGCAGGAGACCCTGGATGATGCTCTGCGCCGCGCTGGGCAGCTTCGTCACCCAGTTCAGCCACTTGTACTTAGCCGACAACTGGTCCAGATGCGCGAGTAGGGAGGTGAAGGTGACGGGGACGGCGTAGAGGACGATGAGCCCCGCGCAGATGGCGAGCACGACGCCCGTGCGAAGGTAGCGCTCCCACCATTTGATGGACATGTTGTCCCAGATCACGTCCTCGGGCGCGATCTCGAGCAAGCGCGGTGCCATCTGCTGCGGCACGTGGTGCGAGAGCGACTGACAAGCCATGTGCGCCGCGACCTGGTGGTTGAACTGGATGAACGCCGAGTTCATGAAAGGGAACTGCTCAACGTGCGCTTGATCGGTCTCGATCTCCAGGTTGAGGCGCGCGAGCTCGCGGCGGAGATGGTAGATCTTGTCGACTTTCTTGCCGATCAGTGGGAGGCTGGGAAACCAAGACTGGTTGACTGCAGGTAGGCGTAGCGTATCTCGCTGCTTAGGCTCGATGTAACGCCTCCACCTCGCGTCGCCATCTTGGTCCTCGTCCCATTGCTTGTCGACCGCACTGGGGTACTCCTCTTCCTCCTTGCCTTCCCCGGTAGCCGGATACTCCTTTTTCTTCTTCCGCCAGAACATGATCTCCTCCACCAGCTTACTCTTGCTGACCTCCTCTTCCTTTTTCGGCTGGTCCCCTCCAATCTTCGTGCCCGGAGCCGTCAGCGGGAACTCGTCGCCCTCGTCGCCCGCCACATGTGGCTGCGGGCTTGGCAGAGCCATAGACCGATCTTTGTTCTTCCACAGCCGCCAAGATATATGCCGTGGCTGCAGACCGTCGGGCTCTTCAATCTCCATCTGCGACCGCGGCTTTGACTCAACGGATGGCCGCGTGGTGTGGATCTCTGGGTTCCCCATCGTCGTCTCGCTCGTGGGTGAGGCTTCAGGAAGCTCGCTTGGGACTGTGGCCGGGCGTGAAAGAGGATGCTGCGGTCTCTCCGTAGGCTGGTCAACCGCAGCGGCGTCACCGAATGCAGCACCTGCTTGTTTCGCGTTTGCGGCCAAACGCAATCGACGGCCGACCTCCCGATTCGCCTGCAGTCTGGCTTCACGCTCCACAGCCGGCGTCTTAGGCGGAGGTGTGGGCGCACCGTCACTGCTCTGGCTGAGCACCGACTGCCTGTACAGCTCGTCGTCAGTCACGAAACCTTGGCCCACCTCGGCACTCTGATCGAACTCGCGTCCCGCCTTGCGCAGCCCATCATCCACACCACCCACGACCTTCTGCCCTAGTCCGCCAATGCCTTTGCCAAGCGCACCAAACCCGTGTCCCAAAGCGCCGAGACCCTGATTCACAGCACCGAGTCCCACCTTGTCCAGCCCTTCGCCCACAACGCCGAGCTTGTTGCTTGCCAGGTACTGCGACTGCCGCGCCTCCTCCTTCTCGTGCTCGCGCTCCTCATGCTCCTCGGCCTCCTGGAGGATATCCTGCAGGCCGTGAGGCGTGGTATGCTGATCGCCAGCACTCGTGCCAGCGCCCTGCGCCATGCGCTCCGCCGCCTCGTCCTCATCCTTGCGATCCCGCTGCGCCTCCGCTTTGCTCTTCTTGCTCGCGCCGTCCTTCTTCGCCGCCTCCTTCGCCTCCTTCTCGTGCGCCGCACGGCACTTCTTAATCAGATCCGTAACACCGCCTTCGAGGCTCTTAGCAATCTTATCGCGCTGGTGCACCTTGTCGGAGAGGGTGTCAAAGTTGCGGTTGATCCAGATGTTCTTGATCCCGCCTGGGAAGACATCGTACAAGCCCGACAGCGCCTCAAGTGTCAGCCACTTCCGCGGGATGCCCGTGACCAGCACCGTGGTGGCGGAGGCGCGGATGCGGTGCTGCGGTGAGGTGAGGAAGGCCTGCCGCACGCGGATGTAGCCGCGAAGCTCGGTGTAGACGACGTAGCAGAACCAGACGATGACGCCGATGGCCATGATGAGGTGGGCCCACAGGCGGTGACCTACGTGCGCGGGGGAGACGTTGGAGATGCCCAGGAGGTCGAGGCCGCGCACGTTCTTGACGGGTCCCGAGTAGCGATTCAGCGGCAGCATGATGGGTAGCACGATGAGGGCGATGGGCAGGAAGAACTTGAGCAGCATGCGCAGGTAGCGGAGGAAGAAGTAGGCGTCCAGGCCGCACTTCTGGATGAAGGCCAGGTTGGGCGTGGTGAAGAGGGGCCCGAGCCAGGCGACGACGCCCCGGGGCGGGGCGGGGACACGCTCGCGCTCCGGGACCAGATAGGAGCGTGGACGGTAGATGCGGGAGAGGCGCAGGCGGAGGAGCAGGAAGATGGCAACTTGCACGGCGAAGGCGGTGAACGAACCGGCGATGGCGGCGATGAAGGCGTTGATCGTCGTCCCCTCATTGTTGAGTGCCGTGCCCGCGCCGCAGTTGAGCGAAGTGAGGAAGTTGCCGCCGGAGCACTCGGGCTGCGCGGGGCTCGACATGCTGGCGGAGTGGAGGGCGTCGTCGTCGTCGTCGTCGTCGTCGTGGTGGAGGTGTGGCTGTCACTGACCAGCAGTGGGTGGTGTATGCTATCGGATCATGGAGGAGGGGACGATGCAACGCCGACGCTGATGCCGCAGAACAATGGCCTGGATCGTACAATGGCGAGACCAGAAGGGAAGCAGAGGAATAGTAGGAAAGACAGGAGAGCGGTGGTGCATGCGGCCACGAAACTGGTTTGGTTTGGTCGCGCCTGTCAGTGAACGCCCACCCGACGCGATGGCGTCCCACGGGCGCTTGCTGCTCGCTTGCCGCGTCTTGGCACCCCGCTCCGCTCTCCCGCACCGTTGGACGCGCGCCGCTTCACGTGCTCACGACGATTGGGTTCGCGTCTCTTCGACGTCTCTTCTCATCCATATGTGCAAGCTTGAAGCCTGCTGCTACCGGGGTATCTTTCGCCGTGCATAGGCTTCAGTGCTCGAAAGGTGACGAGGTCCCAAGATGGCGAAGACATGGCCCACCGAGCTCTAGCTCCCCCTGCATGCAAGAGGCTCGGCTCCGGTATCC
>JAWDJV010000541.1:0-13749 GCA_033119285.1 Teratosphaeriaceae sp. CCFEE 6253
CGACGGCGACAGCGATATAGCGAGAAAACGACGTGTTTACCCGCCAAGCCTTCTTTTTTAGTATGGCCGACCCCGCAGAAGTTGGAAGCTGAGTTGGGGGCAAGGGATCCTGCAAGAGGTAGTATCATACGGTAGGTCTATGGCAGGTCACGTGCGGGTCGGCGACGACGATCTACCGGGGAATCTGTTCGGGCAATCTGGAGCTGGTGCACGACAGCGTCGTGGTTGGCATCTGCTCGTGCGTCGCAGCGTGACGGCTACATTCGCAGATGCTTCCACATTGTCCATAATTCGCGCAACCCATATGCCAGACTACGCAAGACAGCAGGGCCGTAGCAGAACTCAAGAGCTGCGACCAGCGCACATGCGAGGGGTCCTGCAATCCGCTACGTTCGCTGGGCCGCGTACGTGCTGCTCGATAGCCTGTCATGTCGAGTGTTTCCCGTGGTAAGCAGCTATCCTCGCGCATCCCCACGTCCGACTTGCAACACATTTTCCCGCCGCCCCCAGATTCTGCCCCCCCAAATCTGCTGATCGTAAGCAGATCCGCGTCGTCGTCGCTGAGAAGGGAATATGCTGCTCGATGGCCCAGTAGGTCGATACTGTTTCGTGGTCAGCAGCATACGCCTGGTCTGCCACTGGCAAAGGCTCTCCCACCGTCCTCAAGGCGTTCTCACCGTAGACGTGCTGGTGAGCACCATGCCGTGCGCTTTCGCCGTTATAAGAAGAGGGCCTCCTATCGCTATCGCCAGCCATACAAACCCTCGAATACACAAGTGACCATGCCAGTCAATCGCGTTCACACAATCACCGGCTCCGCCAGGATGCCCGCCCTGTCCCCATACTCCAAGTGCGCCTGCGCCCACGGCGGCGACAAGGGCAATAGATGCTGCAACAAGAAAAAGACCAACCTGTAAGGAATCCGATGGGCGTAACTCCCGGGACCCATCTGAACCACCAGCTGACTCTTCCACCCATCGCTTCCCAGGATCAACGCCTTCAACACGATCCACGAACGCCGCTTGACAGGCAAGACGACCGTGACCATCAACTACGCTGCCCGCTTCAAGGAAGACGTCGACGCCCACGCCGACCGCCCCCTGGTCGTCAACGCCTTCGACCTCGCCTGCCAGCTGCAGCACCTCCCCGCCCTCGGCCGCCAGAAGCTGTACGACGTCTGCATGGCCCAGGGCGGGCTCAAGGCGGCGGCCAAAGCCGAGATGAAGAAGACCAGCAAGGCCGACAAGGAGATCGCGAGGCTAGTGGCCAAGGTGGCGGAGGTGAAGGCGGCCATTGACGAGGCCGAGCGTGCTAATGCTGCCGCCGCGGACGTGTTGGTTGCGGCGATGGAATTGGATTTGGTGCTCTTCAAGGAGGAGCCGGAGGAGGAGTCGAAGATGGTGGTCGTCAAGGAGGAGCCGGAGGAGGAGTCGGAGATGGTGGTCGTCAAGGAGGGGCCGGAGGAGGAGTCTAAAATGGTGCTCGTCAAGGAGGAGCCGAAGGATGAAGAGCCGAAGGAGGAGTCGAATTTGGCGCTCGTCAAGGAGGAGCCGGAGCAGGACTCGGATCTGGTGCTCGCCAGCATCGAGCCGGAGGAGGACTCGGATCTCATGCTCGCCAAGGAGGAGTCCGAGTCCAAGTCGTCGTCGTCGGAGGAGGAGGAGGAGGAGGAGGAGGGCCATGCCGAAGCTCCCCCGCGCCGCTCGTACATCCGCATGCACCCGTTGGTCCGCAACCCCTGGGCCTTGTGGCAGTAGCTTACGACCAGCCGGAGGAGCGAGCGAGGATGGTGGCCGTCGCCAGGTCGCGCGAGCTCGAGCTCACCGGCGGGAACACTGATGACGGTGCTGTTCACCCTTCTGACCGGAGCGTCTGGCTACGCAGCAATGCACCACGCTGGCGTGGTCCAGTAGAGTAACTATGATCAACAATGTAACATCATCCGACCGATTGCTGTCGTGTCTCATTGTCTCTCTTGACCAGCCACGCGGTGACTGGTTGACGGGTGATTGAGGATCGCATGCTGCTTCGTAGACGGTCAATGTCGATGTCTCGCCGTGCTCGCGACACCTCTACCGCCACCCATCAACGTGGAAATGGCATGTGGCAGTGCGCACCCTCTGAGACATCTTGCGGGCAGTCGGAGCTGCCCACAAGACTTCTCGCTCTTCTCCTCACCGCCATCATCGGAGCGCTAGAGCTTTTGCATCTTTGCGTGGTACTTTGCCAGTATTTCAGAGCCGACAACATGTCGCCCTCACCTCTTCCGGTAGCAGTCTTCACCAAGTGCCCTTACCTGCCTGTGAGTCAGCATGTCGATTTCGCGAGAAGCTCTCATCTGGTATCACTCTCGCCGTCTTCATTGTTGCCTCGGGCTGTAATTCTTCTGCTTTCGAACGTGACGCACCTACATACACATATTCCACAACATGTGATGCCTGCGCAACGTCGCCCGTCAACAGACGCTTCTACATCCTGCATCCTGCATCCTGGTCATGACGGATTCACATGCAAGTACCTCTGTGCTCGCGGCGCACGCGAGCATTATTCGATCCGCCGATCCCGCCACAGGGAAGCTCTGCGGAGCCGGACGGCTGTTCCTGATTACCACCAGTGCATGCAGCTTCCCTGGCACCCGATCAGGCTTCGCGGTCCAGTCCGTCGCTGCGGGCAGGCGACCCGCGACCGTCTGTATACCGTAACAAAGACACGTATGCCTGCGATGAACGTGTGGAAAGCATGTCACGGTGATGAAAGGCCAGTGCTTGATCAGAATTCCCGCGATACATCCAGCGGTGACAGGCCCATCGACGTTCTGGACCCGCATCGGAGGGAAAGCGGATGGGGAATGTGCGGCTCCAGTTGAGTTTGGGCGCATCGTGGTGCTGCACCCCGCTCTCGAAGGGCGCTCCTGGCGCAGGAGCTGCCAATCTGGCACACTTGCTCCTCTACCGCACGAACCGCAATGGCCGCGCGGTGTCTGGTCGCGAGCAGGACGAGGAGGGCGCCCGCGCACATGTCCATGGGGAGCTCGTGCACTGCCTGTCGGAAGGGCGCTGGAGTAATATTGCGCGATCGGGTAATGCATTCGTATGGCCGGCATTTCGAAGACTCGGCTTGGACCGTCCGGGAAGTCCGGAGTGGGGTTTGATGCGATACATCGTCAGGGTATCGAAGTATCGCCCCTTCGAGGGCGTATGGTGGGAGGCATTATTGGCAGGCTGCTGGGGCAGCAGCACCGCGTCCGCGTGCTGTCCGTATGCGTAGCTATCGCTTGAAGCTGGGGAGCTGTCGGCGGTGGTGGTATATGTATCGTGGTAGAGGCAGCTCCTCCATCATCGCCGTCACCATTTCCGTGCCAACAAACACAAATAATAGCGTCGACATCCCACGGCAAGTGCACCCACCCCGCAATTCCCGCTGGTGCGAGCGGCGCTAACAGGCATGACGGGGCGCTGCAGCTTTGACCCCGGGCCATCACTTCGAGCTACCGCGAAGCTACAAAGTACTTAACGCTTCCGGCCTTCTAGCTGAGTAGCCAGTTTTCTCGAAAACACCGCCCCATCTCCACTCTCACACAATGGTATTCGCACGCTCTGCCCTCCGTCTGGCTCGCCCGGCGAGCTCGCTGTTCGCGCAGCGGGCGGCGCCCGCCTTCGCCCCGCGCGGGGCCTTCGCAAAGGCGACGAGCTTTGGCGGCGCCCGGACGCTGACTGCGACTGCTTCGCAACAGGGCAAGGTCCTCCTGGTCCTGTACGATGTGAGTGGGAGCTTCAATGGCCCGTTGCCGAGCTCTGGGAAGCTGACTGAGACTTGGGTAGGGCTTTGAGCACGCAAAGGACGAGCCCAGGCTGCTGGGCACGACCGAGAACGAGCTCGGCATCCGGAAGTGGATCGAGGACCAGGGCCACACGCTGGTGACGACCTCCGACAAGGACGGCGAGAACAGCAAGTTCGACCAGGAGCTGGTGGATGCCGAGGTCATCATTACCACCCCGTGAGCTCGAGATCAGCGTCCGAAGTGGTGGCGAGACATTGACGAGTCGTGCAGCTTCCACCCCGGCTACCTCACCGCAGAGCGCCTCGCCAAGGCGAAGAAGCTCAAGATCGCTGTGACGGCCGGCATCGGTTCCGACCACGTCGACCTGAACGCGGCCAACACCACCAACGGCGGCATCACCGTGGCCGAGGTCACCGGCTCCAACGTCGTCTCCGTCGCTGAGCACGTGATCATGACCATGCTCGTCCTCGTCCGCAACTTCGTGCCCGCGCACGAGCAGATCGCCTCGGGCGACTGGAACGTCGCGGCCGTGGCCAAGAACGAGTACGACCTCGAGAACAAGGTCGTCGGCACCGTGGCCGTGGGCCGCATCGGCGAGCGTGTCCTCCGCCGCCTGAAGGCCTTCGACTGCAAGGAGCTGCTGTACTTCGACTACCAGGCCCTGACTCCCGAGAAGGAGAAGGAGATTGGCTGCAGGCGGGTCGACAACCTAGAGGATATGCTCGCGCAGTGCGACGTCGTCACCATCAACTGCCCGCTGCACGAGAAGACGCGCGGCATGTTCAACAAGGAGCTCCTCGGCAAGATGAAGAAGGGTGAGCCGCGCCACGACAGCCTCCCCCGTCCGTGCATCGTACTGACACTCCGCCTCCAGGCTCCTGGCTCGTCAATACCGCCCGAGGCGCCATCGTCGTCAAGGAGGACGTCGCCGAGGCGCTCAAGAGCGGCCAGCTGCGCGGCTACGGCGGCGACGTCTGGTTCCCGCAGCCCGCGCCCAAGGACCACCCGCTCCGCTACGCCTCCTACAGCACCTGGGGCGGCGGCAACGCCATGGTCCCCCACATGTCCGGCACCTCGATCGATGCGCAGGAGCGCTACGCCGTGGGCGTCAAGAACATCCTGGACGAGTACTTCAGCGGGCGCGAGAACTACCGGACCGAGGACCTCATTGTGCACAAGGGCGACTATGCCACCAAGGCGTACGGTCAGCGCGAGGTAAGAATGCGGACTCCGTGAGGCGGATGATGGACATGCTTGGCTGACACATTTCTTTCTTACCAGGGCAAGAAGCACGCCAATGCTTGAGAGCGTCGGATGTAAGAAAGGATGCGGATGTACCTATTTAGGAGACGGTCGATGGTCGATGGTCAATGATACCTTTGCGTCCATGCACACACCTCTCCCATTGCCAAGCAAGCTCGCCTGCATGACAGCCGCGGTGTTGCGACAACAGTCCACGAAGGCCATTGGCTTTGCTGCATGTGGTACACGATCGTGAGGCGTAGATTCGCACCCAAGATGCTCCCGCATTGAGCCTCAGCTGATGTGGCTTCCAGGCAGGAAGTTTTACTCAGGGTCTGTTTGGTGGTGCCACTCTCATCAGTGACTGTCTGTTACATCGCGCCGTCGTGGTGCCAATGCTTCAATGCGCCTGCTGATATTGTGGCTCTCAGCTTGCAAGACCAAGACCAAGATGCGACCTTTCCTGACTCAGGACAATGCACGAGCCCTGCGCATCGCAGCGCCTGTTGAGCTCGCAAAGGTCCTGTGCACCCCTTTCACACAACAGCCGCATAGGCAGAACACTGCAAGACACACCAGAAAGCAACGCGATCGAATGGGCCCGGGTCATGTTTAGGGGAAGCGGCTCCCGTGTGAGCGAAAAGCACACCGAGAAGTGGTGCGATAGAACAGATCCGGACCAGGCTCGGCGGAACCCGCACCCGCGTGCATGGCTTACGGATTGCCGCTTCGCCCGCCTGGCCTTCAGGAAATTCGCACGATGGACCCCCAAAGATGGTCATCAGTAAAAGCATACTGCGCAATACTTCGGCAACAGCGCCGCCAGATCTAACGATCGGAGGGAAGTCCTGTCCGGATCTGCTTGCTCCCGGTGCTGCACACATGGCGGCCATGTGGTCTTGATGACGGTGCAGATGTTTCATTAGATAACAGGGCGGGGTCTGTATTGATTCGCCGCAGCAAGTCAATATCTGACCGGCGACGGAAGGTGCCGGGTAGCGAAGCCTAGGTAAGTCATCTGGTGGGCGCCCGCCGTTGCGTGTCGACGAATAGGGAGGGCAGGTGGGCGGTGCCGGACCAAAGAACTGCCCTGGAGCTGCTGCAGCTGTCATCCGGAGTGGGACCCTGCAGTCTGTGGTCAGGCAGCGGAAGACTGGCTCGAAGCGGTGGGGGGGGGGGTGTCAGCGGGTGCGGATGCAGATGCAGACAAAGCTTGCGCAGGATGACTGAGCGACTATATGGCCTCGCACGTGCGATGACTAGCAGGTACACGTACTTTGTCGATGCAGTCCGAATGCGCAGCGCGCCGACGAATGGTGTCATGAGCCTTGCCGCAGGGCTGCAGTACCTTGGTCCTTAAGGTTCCGGCTTTCGCGAGGCGTGGTTCGACGATCCGGATGGCGGCATGCTGCGTCGCCATGTGCGCCGGCAGACGCAGGTGGAAGGGCTGAAGAGCATGAAGCATGGACGTCACCGAGTACGATGGGGGCCGCCGGGTGCGTCAGAAGGCAAGACGGTGAAGTCAGGCCCGACTACATGTCGCTGGTCCGAAAGCGGCTTGGTGCACCGGCTGTGCTGCCAAGCCCTGTCCAACAATAGCTCCACTTGCACGCGATTGCCCGGCAAGCGAGAGGTCGATGTAAGACGACACCTCGTTCCGTCCTTTCTCACACTGCAGGCTACGCTGCCGATTCGATAGTCGATCTTGTCTAGCTCCAAGGCATAGCCGTTGCCTAGTCCAGACTCTATTGTGCGGAAGACGCCCTAGATGGATGCGGGCAGGCAGAGGATGATGAGAGGATGCAGGTACACCACATGGGAGAGCCAGCATAGCCATGCTCTCTCTGCTTCGGAGCGTGCGTCCCTGAATAGCCTGACTGTATTCCGTCCGCTTCCTACGGGCCCTGGTGCCTGGCACTGGTCGGCCTGTCGAGGTACATATACGCCGGGCTGGAGGGCATTGTGTTGGTTTCTTCCCATCTCATCAGCAACCAACACTTTCCGGCGACCACCACCATTTCCTTTGTCAAGCCACAGTCTCTTCGAGAGTTACTGCAGCCAACTACATACCAGCGCCACCGACATTTCCTTACACACGACCGAGCAAGAGTACGCCAAGAAGTCTCTTCCTCTCATCGTATTTCCTTGGTCAGATCCAGTCCGCTCGCCTCCGACACACCATTTCCTTATTTCATCTTGTCCTTATCTCTCTCGAGTATAATGGGCCGTGGCGGTTACAACTAAGCTGTCTGTCCGGACTCGACTCGACCACTTCGACTACCAGCCTGACCAGTCACTCAACACGAAGCAACATCGACCACTTCATCACACACGATCAACGTAATCGTAATGTCTTCTATCCAGAACAACACCATGGCGCTGTGCTCTGCAGGGAACGACGACGGCAGAGGGTACGTCGACACTCACCGAGACCATCAATGGAGCTTTTACTAACACATCTTCAGCGGCTACAATTGAGCCTCAACATGACCAACACACAACATCTTCCGCTTCATCGATGACCATGCTGGTCATGGTCTGGTCTTCTTCGACTACACCTTTACGACATGCTCTTCGGCGTTCCAAATAGACGGCACTACTGGCTTAATCCGACAGCCGGCACAGCGGCTGGCTACGATACCCATCACGGCATTTCGGCGACATGATAGCGTTCAAGCGAGCATTGGATGGCTGCGGCATCGTCCAGCGTCCAGCGAGGAGTCTAGGTTCTGCATTTCCCTGGGTTAGACATGGGCGTTCATGGGCGGGTGCTTTTCGAAACGCATTCACGGGAGTTCTCTGCCAGCGGTATTACAGTCATGAGGGCAACGTGTAAATGATGTACGGGAAGGATCACAGCTGACTTCCACGCCGCGCACGATCGACACGAGATGGTGTAATGGGAGGCACATTCATGTACACACAATACACATGTTCTAATCCACCACATCCACATGCACTCCTCACTTGCCCACACAAAACTTCTCAAACACCACCCCCAGCACCTCCTCCACATCGCCCGCCTCGCCTTGCCCCGTGATCTTGGCCAGGCAATCCGCGGCGCCGCGTAAGTGCTCGGCCGCGACCACGATATCTGCTTCTGCTTCTGCTTCTGCTTCGCCGTCCACCGCGACTGGTATCTCGACTTTCGTGAGGAAGGCATCGAGGTAGGCGACGCAGTCCTCGAGAAGCAAGCGGTGGCGCTCGGAGGCTCCGAGGGAGTCCTGCCAGATTGAGGGGTCCGGGTGCGAGGACGAAGTGGTGAATGAGGCCGAGTCCGATGGGCCCAGGGCTGTGGTGAGGTCGTGGAAGTGGGCTATCAGGCCTTGAAGGAAGGCTTGGATGCCGCTTGTGTCGGTAGACTTGGTAGCAGCTGTTGGGGGTGTTGTGGCGTCAGCGGCTTTGCAGGAGATTGGGTAGATTCGTCTCTCCGAGAGGCCGGGCAGTGCGTGCAGCGTCTGTTGCGTGCCAGTCTGAAGAGCGAGTTCGTCGACTTTGTCGATCTTGTTGATGACCACGACGACGTTGTCTTTCTCACGCACGAGCTGAGCCGTCGTGGTAAGCACCTCAGCATCGAGCTGCAAGCGGACGCCTCGGTCGCTCCCCTCAAAGCTGAGCACGACGATGACAACGTCGCTCTCGGCTGCCCTCGCTCTCGCGCGCCTCATGCCCTCTTGCTCCACTTCACCAACAGCTGCGCTCGTTGCCTCACCCTCCGCAACCTGCCCCCTCGTCCTTCTCAGCCCCGCCGTATCTACCAATTGACACAGATACCCCCCCATATCCACACCAATCTCCACCACATCCCTCGTAGTCCCCGCCTCTCGGCTTACGATCGCGGCCTCTCGTCCAACCACACAGTTGAGCAAGGAACTCTTCCCCGCGTTTGGCGCTCCCAGCAGCGCCAAAGAGATCCCGTTCCGCAACATCTCCCCCCGTACAGCGTTCCGGCGATGCAGGTCCAGCATCCCCTTAAGCACCTGGACTTGCGCTGAGACGGAGGCACAGAGATCAGAGGGCGACTCGTCGAAATGCTGGTCCTCGCTAAAGTCGATCAGGGCTTCCAGCTCGCCTCGCGCATAGAGGAGCTGATGCCGCCAATTCTCGTAGCTGTTCGCGAGAGTGCCGTTCGTGCCGCGGATGGAGAGCCGACGCTGCTGCTCGGTCGTCGCAGCAAGTGTATCGCCAAGAGCCTCTACTTGCGTGAGGTCCAGGCGATCATTCATGAAGGCTCGTCGCGTGAATTCGCCAGGCTCCGCGTACCGGATCCGTGATTGTCCTGAGCTCGCCTCGGTACAGCGTGATATGGCGGCCAAGACTGCTTTTACGACTGCGGGACCGCCATGGACATGCAGTTCCAGGACGTCTTCTCCTGTTGCGGTCCGTGGGGCGGGGAAGTATAGGATTAGGGCGCTCGTGTCGAGGACGGACTCGGACGATCCGGGTCGGGAGGGCTCATACAGCGTCCGGACCGTGGCGTAGCGTGGCTGCGGAGCCTTCTTGCCGGGACAGAGCGCATGGTAGATCTGGAGGCATGCCGGGCCCGAGATCCTGATGATGGCTATGGCGGCGCGTCCAGACGCTGTTGACAGAGCGTATATGGTCGGCTCATCGTGTCGATGGTGGGTTGATGCATGCCGTACTCGCGTGGAGGGTGCGAGCCTCTGTTGCCGACAAACATAGGGTCCGCTATGCTGCCTGAATGCACCGGCGGCACGGGTGCTGGTGATATAGTGTCGCGATGCTTCATCAGGGCACGCTGGTCGCCCGCCGATACACCGTCGCACGGTGACTGCAGCGCGCCATGTTCGAGGAGCAATGTTCATTGACCAAAGCCAGTGTTGCTGGTGTTGAAGTGGCACGCGGACGAGGTGAAGAGGAAAGCGCACGGGCCACTGCCTCGGTGCAACACACAATAGTACAGCTATCGCACACCCCCCAGTGATCGTACACTCATCTCCATCGTGAGTCGCGTGCTCAGTACACCCCGTGGGCCGAGCCCAGCGCGTCTGCAGACAGCGGTTGCTCCAACCGCGTCCATTCATGCCTCCACAATCGAATCATGAAGCCGTGGCGGCGGCACATCTCAACCTCATTCCCGCGCCTCCTGCCCGTCAACGAGCATCACCAAGCATACCCCTCCCCATCACTCTCGTCATTCCCCTCCTGCCAGTCCTCATCCCCGCTGACCTCGCTGTCCAGGAAATCCACCTCGGTAAACTGGTTCTCCCGCGGCCGCTGGTTGTCAATGCGGATATCCACCACATCACACAGACCCTGCACATGTAGGTCCTCCTTCTCTCCCTTGCCGTCCTCCTCTTCATCTTCATCTTCGTCGTCAGAAGACTTGTCGGTGTATGTGGGCGCAGCGGGAGGGGAAGCGCTGGCGGATTGACTTGTGGCTGCCTCGGCGACACGACGGCTGCGGCGAATCGTCTCGCTCGGCGCTGGTAGGGCCTTCTTCTCGGGTGAGAAATCGCTGAAGATCTCCACCTTTCCCTTCGCACTCGTCTTCGCCGGCGAGATCCCGCGTCCAATCACAAACTCCCCATCGCTCTCCCCACCATCTGCGACCCTCGCCCGCCCATTCGCTCGCACGTCCCACCCCATCCCTTTCGCCTCCTTCCACAGCCTGAACTGCCTCAGACTCCCCAGGTAAGCGCTCGGCGGCTTGCTCTGCCTAGCGTACACGCGGTTCAACCTCTCGATCCACTGGTCCCGGAACTCTACCCTCTGCCGCCAAGGGATATTGATATGCGTGTGCAGCACCAACCGCCGCAGATCCGGCAACTGGGGCGCCGAGTCCACGAGCGAGCGGAAGAGCGTCTGCGCCGCTTCGCCCGCCCAGCGCTGCATGTGCACCATCTCCAGCTGCCTGAGCGTGGTGGGCCAAGTGGGGATCTCGTCGAGGAGGAGAAGGTCGTCGTACAGGGGCTCCGCGTCGTTGGAGTTGATGCGCTCGCTGTAGTAGCGGAGATCCATCTTCAGGGTCTGGAGCCTGGGGCAGGCTATGGCGAGGGAGGGGAGGAAGGAGAGATTGAGAGCCGGATTGTGGTTGAGGTGCAGCTCGCGGAGCTGGGAGCCTGAGGCGGCGAGGTAGGCGCGCAGCATTCCGCTTGTCAGCTCGAGGCAGTTGGTGAGCTCCAGCCGATGGAGGGTCTTGGGGAGGTGAAGGAGGAAGTCATCGGCGATGGCTTCACAGGAGATGAAGGTTAGGTCGTTCAGGCTCGGCAGGAGCGAGATGATCGATGCCAGAGGTGAGGTGGCGACGGCGGGAGTGTCGCCGGCAGTCTCCGCGGGGTTCGCGATGTTATCGTAACCAAACTGGCAGAGCGTCAGGTGCTGCAGATTCTCGAAGGCCTTGGTGGTGTGGGCATGCGCCATCACTTGGTCGATCGCGGGGCCGCTGCTGTGGTGGATGAAGTCGCGGTTCCAGCGCCAGCTCCTAAGCCTCGTGCCCGTCGCCTCAAGAACGTCGAAGAGCTCGACGGGGTAGGACCAGTGTTGTATGTTATGCGGCCTGAAAGGTGGCTCGTCCGCGGGATTTAGGATCTCCATGTGATGCAGTCGTGGTAGCAAGTGAGGCAGTGCGTTGAGGTCGAATAGGCCCAGCCGATGGGCGCTGTATGCCAGTCGCCTTACATCGATCGATAGGCTTCGGATCTTGGCGTTGTAGTGCATGTATTGCTTCTCCTCGGGGATGCCCAGTAGCGATTCGAGATGATGCGCTTTGTGTAGTGTGAGCAGCGATGGCGACTGGTAGTACGCCTCCAACGCCGGGATAGCAAATGCGCGACATGTCCGTGCCGACTTGACCAACCACTCGACATTCGCGCTCGAAGTGCGGGTCTGTTCGTGCAGCGGCTGCGAAGCGTAGATGAAGACATCGCGGAGGATGTTGACAGGCAGCGAAGTCCAGTCCGGGATCTTCCCATCGCTCACACCCCTGAACTCCTTCTTCGGCTGCAGCGTCCCGGATGTGTTGGGCCGCCGCTTCTTGCCTATGCCTGCCATGACACGCTTTGCGACCGCCTGGTCTTTGCTGATGCTTTTGCTGCGGGTCAAGTGGCGGGCGCGCGGAGCGGTCTTCTGGCGTTTGCGCGGTGCAGTTTGTGGGACGGCCTCGGGTTCAGGAGCATACTCTTCCTCGCCGTCGAGGTCGAGTTCATCGTCGTCGGTATCGGGGTCGACGTAGATGGAGCGGTTGGCGCTGCGACTTACGGCCTGGCGAGTCGAGCGACGCTTGGTGCCCGCGCGAGCCATGCTTGGCGAGTGGTATTTTGACTTGGATATTGGAGAGGCGTGCGATGTGTTTGTGAGCTCCGTTGTTCACAACGTAGTGAGGTTGTCAAGAATGTGTAGTGTGCATGTATGCACGCACGCCAGGCTGTCGCAAGCCGCATCGAGATTTTGTGGACCGCAGTGATGCAGGGCTGCAGCGGAAGTGCGGGAAGATCGGCGCTAATGCAGCTCCACGCTTGCCAAGCCATTTTGTAGGCATCAATCCCTCTAGCATTCACTTACATTCACCGCATGCTTCGGTGATCAGTTTCCATCCACGCACACAACGTCTGCACAAACGCAGTGCCTACGTTGTATCTCGGCATCTCATCGCAAGGCCCATCGCCTCGATGAGACGCTTTGGAGAAAGCAGCCCGACGCGTCCGATGGTCCTGGACAGAACATCCACGGGCTGAGAAGCCTCGCCACATCCAAGGGCTCACTGTCAAAGCTGAAACAATCATCATCTACTCACCATGCGCTTCCGCGCCGACATTCACAATCTCTCCCACCTCATCAAACTCACCGCCTGCCTGTCCACCCTCGGCCACATCGCCTGGGTCCGCTTGGACAGCACCGACATCCGCTTCACGGTCATCCCGGAATCCGGCACGCAGGTCTGGTCCGTCCTGGTCATCGACACCCTGTTTGAGAACTACGTCTGCCAATCCGCCGCGGAGAATAACACGATCAACCTGGAAGTTCCACTCGGCGTCCTGCATCGCGCACTGAAGTCTGCGGTGAATGCGAGTAGTGCGAATGTGCGGTTGACGAAGAAGGACGGGGTGCCGTTGTTGAGTCTGACGATCACTACTGAGGCGCTGCGGTCGTCGGCTGCGGGGTCTGAACGGGATGGGTTTGCGGGTACTGCTGCTAACGGCGACACGGATGCCCACCCTTCGAGCACGAACAACGGCGTGCCCCAACCCACCAACTCATCAGACTTCCCCAGCGAATCCAGCAGCGAGTTCTTCCCCGCCGCGCGCCCGGAGCGCGAGACAGTCATCACGCAGGACATCCCCGTGCGCGTCCTCGCCCTGACGTCCGTCGAAGGGCTCCATGAGCCCCGCTGCCGGGAGCCGGACGTGCATATCGTGCTCCCAAACCTGGGGCAGCTGAAATCCATCTCCGACCGCTTCACGCGGCTCGCGCTTTCAGGAAAGCAGGCCCGCGGTGCGACGGGGTTCCATGGCTCCTCATCCACCTCTGCCTCCTCCTCGGCTGGAAGTAATGGGCCGAAGTTGGAGCTGAGTGCCAATATGCACGGCTGCCTCCGCCTCACCCTCACCACGGACCCACTCTCTATCTCCTCGCTGTGGACGGGCTTGGAGAACCCGGAGCTGGACCCAGATCAAGTTGCTGAGGGGCTGGAGCAGCATCCCAGCACGCTGATGAAGTCGAGGGGTGATGCGACGGGGCAGCATGGGGAGGAAGGGTGGGCAACG